>JAANYP010000813.1:0-47292 GCA_020465985.1 Centrapalus pauciflorus | reverse complement strand
CACTCCCCAAACCGACAACTCTTCACAGCTGATTGCACTCACTGCACAGCTGCAAACTGTATCCAACTCTCTTTCCTCTATCCTCTCCTTACAACAGGACTCTGTGTCCTCTATGGCAGCCATTTCCCAACAGCTGTCATCTCTCCTCAATTCTTGCCACACTACTCTTCCTAACACATTGGCCAGCCTGAACACTCTTATTGGCTCCCTATCAAATTCTGTGTCCTCAGACCTTGCTGATGTGCAAGATACTCTTGAAGTCCATCTTGCACAGCTTCAAAGCCTGTTGTTCACAGCTTCTGATAGAGAAAATGTTGTTAAGCTGACCACTCTTGCTGATTCCCAAGCCTCTTCTCTTCAAGCCTGTCTTTCCCAGCTTGCAGAGGTTAAGGACAACCTGGCTTTCTTAGTGACAAGCCTGGTTGGCCCCAAACCTGCTGCCAAAACTGCTGGTAAGCCTGCTGACTTTGTGTCTTCAGGCAGACCAGGTGTTGAAGGTGCTGTTCCATCTCCTTCAAAGGGGGAGAAGTCATCTGCCTCGAAGACTAAGTCTAAGGGGAAGAAAACTTTCTTCTCCTAAGGAGAAAGCAGTACCCTACAACTCCCCACTGGTCCAACCAGCAGGACATCTACAGGTACATCGGGAAGGTGCCTCCCAAGTGCGCAGCCTACTCAGGTGAAATCTCCAAACCCTGCCTCAGGTCTAAGGGACGGTATTTCATTTCTGAGAACAGGCCAGAGCAGTAGAAGAAGGCATCTGATCCTTTAGAGAAGGAAAGAAGAGGAAATCCTGAAGTTGCTACAGCAGCTAAAGGAAAAGAAAAAGCAGCCATTGATCAACAACAGCAGAAAGCAGCTGATCTTAAGTTTCACAAAGCCAGGGCAAAGGAGATGGGTCTCCCAATGCACAAATACTTTGAGTTCAGAGAAGAACAGCTTCAAGCCCTGGAAATATTAAGAAAAGAAGAACAATCTGCCAAAGCTGCTAAATCTTTTGCGCTTCAAGAGGCAAGAAAAGCAAAAAATGTCTTCCTTGGATGTGCAAAAGAAATTAATGGAAGCTGCTAAGGAATCAGCAGGAGAAAAGGAGGGAGAAAAAGCACAGGGTGCTCAGGTCTCTGTGACCAAGACTCAAGTACCCTCTGCCAGAGCCAAATTCCACTTTGACAACGTGGCTAGAAAGAAATTTCATGATGTTGCTAATAGAAGGCTTGCCAAGGAAGCGATTGTCAAAGCTGTTCCCATTTCAAGAAAAGGCACACAGTGGAAGCTTCAGATCACCAGGATGGGTGCAACAGGACCTGAAATGGAATCCTCGATCACACTGATGTCTGCAGCAGATGGGATACAGGAAGGGTGAACTGCAGTTTGCCCTGAGCCAGTCTAATTCAGGGAAAACGGCTAAGACTATCAGGCATACATCAAGAAGCTGTATGGAAGAAGTAAGTGAGCTGGGCTGATTCCAAAGAAGGTAAGGAGAGGGTGTCCGGTGACATACCCCAAATAAAAGGCCAGAAGGAAAAAGAGAGATTCAGAGCTGGAAGAACTCCTTATGATGATTGAACAAGGAGATTATGCTGTGGAAATAAAAGGAGTTGACCACAGCCTGCCTGAAGGAGTTGAATTTGAAGATGGCAAAGTGATTGAAGAGCCTGAGTTAGGGGCATTTTTTGTGGATCCCTTATCTCAGAAGAAATGTTTTCCAAGAGCTTCTGACCTACACAAAGTTGGTCTTAAGCAGCTTGCAGCCTTCAGAATTGCCACCTCCTTCAGTCAGTCCAGCCAATGGAGAGCAGCTGTCTGGGAAGAGCTGAAAGGATTTTATGACAGAGTGAGCTTCAAGATTCTAACTTTATGTTTCTCAGGTTGAAATTGAAGAAATGGAAGAAACAAGGGAAGAACTTGAAAGCAAGATTCAAAGAAGGGATTGCCACCTCCATTGTAATGAAGTCCAGTCTACCGTCTGGTAGGTGAAAGAATGGAAGTTGTCCATCAGTTGGACAGGCTTACCGTTTTCTGCTCCCAACTCAAACAGTCCAAACATCTTGTACATTAGTTGTACATTATTACATAAGTTGTAATTTTTGCTTTTACATTAGTTGTAAAATACATTAGTACATTAGTTGTACTCTTGTAAGAACATGTGTTGTTCTAGTGTAATCAAGAATCAGTGTATATATAAACTGATCTTTTACTTTACTGTAACGTTGTAATTTTATTTCAGCAAATGTACTGTAAAAATATATAGGGATTTTTGATAAGACCAACTTAGACTAGTTATTGCAAATAGGGGGAGATTGTTAGGCACAAAAAGGCCTCAGTCTAACCTGTTCTACATCTGAGGGGGAGATTTATAATCAAACCTGTTGATGCATTTGAAGGTTGAATTTAAGGCCTGTTATGTCTTATTGAAACCTGAAAATGATTTGCAATATCAGTCTAAAGCTGTTCTATATGTTGCATGTGTTGCAACTAAGACAGTTTGTCCAAGCTGCTCCATCTGTTGAACAGTCTGGACATAAACTGTCTACGCTGCTCTACACTGTTGAGCAGCTTGGGCAATTTTAAAGTGTTCTGTTCTTTGTGAACAGAACCTGTTCTTTGTGAACAGGCTAAACACTTTATGGAATATGTTTCCAAGTCATCATGTATTGTTTTTGACTACAAGATCAGTTTACAAAGTCGAAGACAAAGTGGAAAACAGAACTGCTCAGCCTGCCCAAGCTGTTCTGTAACATGAAGACAAAAGGTCATTTGAAAAAGGGTGACAGACCTTTTTCTTATATCAAAATAAGCCTTTACAAGGAAGAAAGACGCAATGTTGACATTCCTAAATTAGTTGAAGGCAATGCAACAATAGACAAAGTAAAAAGACAAAAGTTCTGCACATGTGAAGACAAGTCTGCTTTTCAGAAAAGTGCAGAAAAGGTTATGTTGTCTTTTCAACAAGACTTCTCCTTTTTCATTCCGTCCAATGAAGATGTTTCTCTTAGATCCTCTAAGTGAGTATAAAAGGAAGCTTCTAAGGATAGAAAGATGTGTGAAGAAAGCTAAGTGCTGAAACCAAGAGTGAACGTGCAAGTGTGATTTTCATGCATGCAAGCCTTCTGTGTAAACCAGTAACTGTGTGTCTAAGCTGTTTTACACAAGCTGTTCCCTTAAGTCTTGTAAACACAGTGAGTGCTTCTTAGTGAGTGTATTCATTGTATTCTAGTTTGAGTTTGTCTTAGACTAGTGTACATACTGTTGTATCTGTCATCTCAGCTTGAACTATTCTGCATTCAAGCTTGTTTGTAATTAACAAATTGTTGATAATACATACAAACATTGAGAAAAGAGTGTGTAGTTTTTAAATTGCTGTATTCACCCCCCCTCTACAGCTTATAACTATATACTTTGGGAACCTCTCGGGACCTACAGTTAACCTCACCCTGCCCCATCCTCCCATTCCAAACCATAACACACAACTACCCGAGCAATCCATCCTTCCCAACGCCGAGTTTGTCGAGTTCATTCCACACAACTGGCAGCTTGACGTTTCCATCCTAACAAAAGAACCTCAGACCCTCGCATTTGACATCCTCATTCACCACTCCATCTATTACGGCTTATCCACCGTAATCGCTGTTCCCCAGATTTACCTTCAACAATTCTGGAACAGACTGCAATACATTCCCGACGCCGAACCTTTCTTCCAAACAACCATCGACTGCGTCCCAGTCAAAATCACCATCGCCGCCATCCGCCATATTCTTCGCTTACCCGCCGAAACCTACAATGCAACCCACCTTCAGTTTGATCCCATCCCATCCATCCCAAAACCCTAGCCGAAATCTAAACACTGGCTTACGACGGGCCTCTCTCAAAACCCTCCGATTTCCGCACTAAAAATCTGCAATCTCATTGGCGGATACTTTTTGATGTTATCAACAAGTGCTTAACTGCAAAGCACTTCGGCCATGACTCTGCATCGGCTCGGGTATTAGCCATGTTCACCGGCTTTGCCTTTGACCGACACGTTGATTATGCTGCTTTCCTCTTCGAGGAATTGCGACGAGTACATGTGGAGAGGGGAACCAAAAAGGGAAGAAAATACGTAGCTCTCCAACGGTTTCTGCAGCTCATCATCCAGTATGCAATGGATAATGACGAGGACATCCACGAACGTCCTGAAGCAGACGTCTACCCCACAGAGGCAATTCAAAAGCTAACTCTGCCAAAGGGGGCCCCTACCGTGCCTATTATGACAATTCCATTATCACTGCTGCTACAGGCAAGGGGGTTGGAACGGGTTAGGGCTTATATTCAAGAGTTTTATCCAGATGAGTCTCAATCAGAACTGACTGAGACTAACCAATCCGAAGGTGAGGCCAACATGAGTGAGGATGAGGGAGCTCAGGTAGAAGTTCAACAATCATTGGGAATCGGTCAGAGGGAGCATGTGTTTGTGAGGGAGGGAGCAGGTGGTGAGGCGGCAGAGACGGCGGATTCAAAAAGAACCGTCTCTGTCGTGCGAGCGATAGATATTCAACCCGAGGGTGAACGAAGCCCAATCAGCCGGACCTCTCTCCATAAGACCGTCAGTCCAACGGTCGAAATCACCCCCACCACCCACTTGGTTTCCCCTCAAAGGGAAACCACTTCATTCCACGGGGTTATTGCACATACTCCATCGCCCTCTCATTCGGAGAGTGGCGGTGCTGAAAGAGGTCACACTCCTCCCCATGTGACCGCACTTCCTTCTTTCATGATTCCATCCCCCCATATACACACATCGCACGATGCCTCCGTGGCATCCCCAAGACCTACCTCCGTGGCAGCTCCACAAACTTCCGGATCTGAGCATCCTATGCAGGAGCCAGAAATGACGGAAGGAAGACCTGGAGTGGCTCAATCAACGCCATCCACTTCCGGCCATCTCCCAATCAATTTGGAGATGTTAACGGCAGCTCTACGTACTGCAGGAGTGATTACCCGGGCTGACCTGGACGCCCAAAAGGAAGCTGCCGAGGAACGTCACACCGCCCTTCTTTCACTTATAAAGGGTAAGGGTGTCGCTTCCGAAGCTGACCCTCCACCAGGATCCTATTCAGTCCAAAACCAATTGGCAGAGCTCTCGGACAAGATCGATGCGCTTACACGCTTAATTCTGCAAGTCCAGGAGCAAATTAATTCCAGAATGGACCGCCTCGAGTCTGCGGTAATCGAACTCCAGTGCCGTCCTCAGGCAGAGGCTCCGAAAAGGAAACATGTCAATCGGGACGACCCTGGTCGTCATGAGGGGGAGAAAAGGCAGAAAGTTCAGTCTGAGGACCCCATGCTGTTAATAGGGGGAGCAGAGACCACTGAAGGGACTGAGTTTCAGGGGTCGGGGAATAGAGGCAGGAGGCTCAGGAATACTTAATGATAGAAGACGAGCCCATGTTCGAGGGTCCAGCTCCACTGGATCCGATGATGGCTATGGTAGAGTTCGAGCCCGCTCATGAGAAAGTTGAAATCATATTGGTATCTGATTCAGACTCCGATATTGACGACAGCGAACCTTTGATAATTCCTAAGCCTGAGCCCGAATCTCCAACGAAAAAATCTTCATCTTCCTCCTTTGACTTCCTAAACTCACCACTACCAGCCCCTCAACAAGAAATCCTTTCATCTATTCAAGCTCCCCAGTCACCCAAAGAATCCCATATTGTCCTAAGCCCTCCAAGATCTCCAAGCCCTCCTCCAGTCCAACAAACCAAACAACCAGTCCTTCTCAAACCAAAAGGGTCGATTGCTTTGATGAAACTCCAGAAGGACCTGGTGTATACAGGAAAGATGACTTATTCTGGGTAGATCATTATACAAAAGGTGAAGTACAAAAACTGCCTCAAGAAAAAAAAGACAAAATTCGACAAGAACTGTGACGTCCTTGTTAAATTAATGATATAATTGTAATCTCCAGGATCGACAAACAACCCAATGAATAATCATGATAATTGAAATTGAATACTTAAATTAGAATTAAGCAAATCCACACTAAAGCAATAGAATACATGTCTACAGTGATAAGAGTCTAACTATTACATCAACATAATTGTTTTAGAAGTAGAAATCCCAGCCCAAAGCTATTACATTCAAGTACCAAAAGCTACTAAGGTCTCCGGGATATTGATTTGATATGCTTAAGTAGATGGTCCAGCTACACTCTTGCCTTTGCCTGAAAACATGGTGAGTCAACAGTAAGCTAAATGCTTAGTGAGATAACAGATTATGCATACAACAAATATTTCTTTACAAACAATGCTTAACCATGGGCAGTGTAAGCCCCATGTATGTGAAAACGGCAGTGAAAGCCTCAATGTGTGAGTAAACCATGCAGTGCTAGCATGGGGTGGCAGTTCAATATGCTGATCGGGGATGTGCCGAACCTGATGGGATAACGAGTGGGATGATCAGTCCCCGACAGTGGCCTGCTGTCAGCCCCAGTCCAGGTCGCATCAGATTGTGAAGTAATGATCATGCAGTGCAAGCATGATGTAAATAGATGCACTTTCAATTGAACGCTGGCTACATGTGTGTTACATGTCAAGTACGAGTGTGCATCATAACAAAAAAGTAATCTTGAGTGCCAAATGATGTATATGAACAATGTGAACATGCCATTGAATGTATAAACACGTATGTAAAAACAATAAATGTTCGAATGATAATCTGCAACTCACAGTGATTGGTTTTGTGACTTGATCCTGAATCAATGTGTGTTTTGATAACACCACAATGATCTGTAATGTAAGTGTAATAGTGAACAAGTGTCAGTAATTGCTTAAAACTTGTATTCTGTAATTTTAACTGAATTCCCTACTGAATTCGGACCACATTCGAATTCGGATGGTCCGAAATCCGGATGGTTCGAATTGGGTGATGTCAGAAGTAAAGTGTGTCCGAATTGGGGTGAAGTCCGAAACTGGGTGTGGTCCGAAGTCACTGTAGGTCCGAATTAGGTTGGGTGTCCGAATTGGAATGGGAATCCGAATTGGGACGGGATCCGAAATGGGGTGATGGTCCGAAATTACTATGTGTCCGAATTACAACTGGTCCGAACTGGGACGATGATCCAAATTTCGGATGGATCATCAATCCGAGTTCATACTTGGTAAAATTCTAACATTTTCCAGAATTTACTTTTGGACCAATTTTACATGTTTTGAGTCTAATATTGCAAATGTGAACTTATATACACTATTTCAACTTATAACATGTCACTTATGTACCAAAATAATCGATTTGTGTCCATTTTTCTTATGAGTCTCGATGAACACACACACTAAAACACACACATAATTTCAGAAATCACACTTAGAGGTGGAATCTGATTCTGAAATTTTGTACATTGCATCACTAACACTCGATTTAAACATTCTCATCATAAATTCCAACATGCATTATCATTTGCTATATAAATCTTATGATTCGGTTTCTATAAAAACCGAACCAAAAACTCTATAAATCCGAAAGTTTGAATGATATTTACCTCGAATTGTTTGTTGCAACTGCTATAGCTCCTAATTTGCAACTTGTTTCCAGATTGTTGCACCTTAATTCGATGATTCTTGTGCTCCTTGAATTGAAGCCGAGAGGAAGAGAGAATAGAGTGAGGACACGGTTAGAGAGAGAGAGAGTAGAGAGAGTGTGTTGGTGGAAATGAAAGGGTTTTTCCCTTTTTATTTCTATTTTGTCCCAATTGCACATTATACCCCTCAACTTCGTATTTTCTTACTTAACTGATAATATGATCAAAATTTGCTTAAATTGACATAACATTTCATTAATACAAATAATTGAGTCTCAATAATTGTAAATTACACATAATTGAAAATTGGGATGTTACAGCATGGGCTCCACCACGCCTATACTTCGTCCGCGAAGTCATGCTGCGCTAAACAAACTTGGGTACTTAGTCTTCATGTCTTCTTCCGATTCCCAAGTATGATTAGCTCCCCGATGATGCTTCCACTTGACCAGCACCATCCTGATTTCCTTGTTACGTAGTTTCTTGACTTTTGTCTCCAAAATGCACTCCGGTTCATCAACGAACCTTAGCCGTTCATCAACCTTAATATCCGAGTGATCAGTCCATGGTTCCCTGTCGGGCACCAGACTCTTTCTTAAGTATCCTACGTGGAAGACCGGGTGAACTCCTGATAACTCTTCCGGCAAGTCCAAGTGATAGGACTGATTCCCAACTCTTTCTAGTATTTTGAAGGGTCCTATGAATCGAGGCGATAGCTTTCCTCGCTTTACGAATCTTGTAACTCCCTTCATCGGGGAAACCTTCAAGTAGACCCAATCATCTTTTTGAAATTCTATCGCTTTGTGTCGGCGATCATGATAGTTCTTTTGCCGATCTTGTGCCGTTTTCATGTACTGCCGTATGAGTTGGATCTTTTCATTTGTTTCTTGTAGCAAAGCAGGACCGGCTATTGGAGTTTCTCTTGTTTCCCTCCAACAGGTTGGAGTCCTACATTTTCTTCCGTATAGAGACTCGAACGGTGCCATCTTGATAGTGGAATGGTAACTATTGTTGTAGGAGAATTCAACCAATGGGAGGTGATCGTCCCAGTTACCACCCAAATCCATGACACAGGCTCTGAGCATGTCTTCGAGAGTTAGGATTGTTCTCTCACTTTGACCATCAGATTGAGGTCTATATGCAGTACTCATTGCGATACGAGTACCAAGACCCTGTTGTAGAGCAGCCCAGAAGTTGGAAGTGAATCTACTATCTCGGTCGGAGACAATAGACTTAGGCACACCATGCCTAATAACGATTTCGTTTACGTAGACCTGGGCAAGTCGGTCCAGTGAGTAGGTTTCTCGGATTGGTATGAAGTGAGCAGATTTGGTTAATCGGTCAACAATGACCCAAATGGCGTCATGTTGACGACGAGTCTTAGGTAGTTTGGTTACGAAATCCATAGTAATATGGTCCCACTTCCATTCTGGGATAGGAAGAGGTTGCATACTACCATAGGGTTGTTGGTGCTCGGCTTTGACTAGTCGACATGTTCTGCACCTTTCAACATACTGACCGACATCTCTTTTCAATCCTGGCCACCAGAAGTCGGCTTTTAAGTCGTTGTACATTTTTGTGCTACCAGGATGAATTGAGAATTTAGATTGATGAGCCTCCTCGAGAATTACATCTCTCATGTTCCCGTACTTGGGAACCCACACTCTGCCATACACACCCTTTAGTCCAGTTCCATCATCTTGCATTAATGGCAACTGAATTCTGATATCTTCGTCTTTAACATTCTCTTCTTTTAGGGCCTGCAACTGAGCAGCCCTTACATCGTCTATGATAGTGGACGTCAGTATTGTGGAAGTCAAGGCATAGCAGTATGCCTTGCAGTACGCTTTCCTGCTTAGGGCATCGGCCACTATGTTGGCCTTCCCTGGATGATAGAGAATCTCACAGTCGTAATCTTTTATCAGCTCCATTGACCTTCTTTGCCTCATATTCAAGTCCTTCTGACTGAATATATACTTTAAACTCTTGTGATCGGTGTAGAGCTGACACTTGGTTCCGTACAAATAGTGTCTCCATAACTTGAGAGCGAAAGTCACAGCAGTTAGCTCTAGATCATGAGTAAAGTAGTCTTTCTCATGCGGTTTGAGTTGTCTAGAAGCATAAGCTATGACGTTTCCTCTTTGCATTAGTACCGCACCCAAACCCATGCCTGATGCATCTGTATAGACAACAAAGTCTTCGTTCCCTTCAGGCAGGGCTAACACAGGTGCTTCACTTAGCAGATTCTTCAAGTTGTCAAAGGCCGTTTGTTGTTCTTCTTCCCAAAAGAAGGTTGCGTTCTTGCGAGTAAGCTTTGTTAGCGGAACGGCGATCTTTGAGAAGTCTTTGATGAATCGGCGGTAGTAACCAGCCAATCCCAGAAAACTCCGAATCTCTGAGGCGTTGCGGGGGGATTCCCAGTTCTGGATAGCTTCAATCTTTGCAGGATCAACAGCAATCCCAGCACCAGATATCACGTGCCCCAAGAATTGGATCTGAATTAAATTTTGAGTAAGTACAAGCTAACAACGAGTTTATGATTAAGTATAAGGATCATGAAATTGTTTGGAATGTTGAGACGTACCTGCCTCAACCAGAATTCACACTTCGAGAATTTGGCATAAAGTCGCTCTTTGCGTAGCAACTCTAGTAATTCTCTCAGATGTGTAGCATGATCCTCTTTGGTCTTTGAATATATGAGAATGTCATCGATGAACACGATGACCGATTTGTCGAGCATTGGCCGGCAGACTCGATTCATGAGATCCATGAAAGCGGCCGGCGCATTAGTAAGACCGAACGGCATTACCAGAAACTCGTAGTGTCCGTAACGAGTTCTGAAAGCCGTCTTTGGAATATCATCCGGGTGTACTTTGAGTTGGTGATAACCCGAACGAAGATCAATCTTCGAGAAGTAACTTGCGCCTTGTAACTGGTCAAAGAGATCATCAATCCGGGGCAACGGGTATTTGTTCTTGATTGTGACTTTATTGAGTTCTCGGTAATCGATGCACATACGCAATGTGCCATCTTTCTTCTTGACGAACAGAACAGGAGCGCCCCAAGGAGATGAACTTGGGCGTATGAAACCCTTGTCGAGCAACTCCTGTAGCTGCTTCATCATTTCCTGCATTTCTGCAGGAGCTAGATGGTACGGAGCCTTTGCTATTGGAGCAGCTCCGGGAACGAGATTGATACGGAATTTCACTTGACGGTCAGGTGGCAATCCCGAGATATCTTCTGGAAAGACATCAGGAAATTCGGAAACGACGGAAACGGTAGAAGGAGATTGAACTTCAGCCTTTGCATCGACAGCGTAGGCTAAGTAAGCTGAACAACCCTTGGCGATGTGCTTTCGGGCTTTTGCAATTGAAATAAGGCATAAGTCGCCTTTGTGTCTGTCACCATAAATGCATATGTCTCGGCCCTCAGGAGTGGTAATCTTGATCATTCTTTTCTTACATACGATCTGGGCCTCATTGTGAACTAACCAGTCCATGCCTACTATGATATCGAATTCCCCGAACTCCATGGGAATTATATCTATGTTGAACACTACATCTTCTACAAGTAAAGTGCAATTCCTATATACCTTGTCTGCTTTAACTAACATATTGCTTGCAGTCTCTATATCAAGTACAAATTGCAGTTTGGAAGTAGGCATATTAAATTGACGAGCAAATGTAGTGGAGACAAACGAACGATTTGCTCCAGAGTCAAACAGTACACGTGCAGGAATTGAATTTACATAAAACGTACCAGTGACCACCTCCGGGTCATCCTTTGCTTCTTCAGCTGTGATATGGAACGCCCTTGTTGGAGCCCTTTGAGATTGATCCCTGCGAGCCGTGGAAGCTACAGAAGATCTTGCTGTTGATTGTGGAGCATTCTGATCTCGTGGGGGTTTCGGGCAGTCCCTTGAGAAATGGCCAAGTCTGTGGCAGTTGTAGCACGCATCGTCCTTTCGAGGACAATGTTCCCAGTGATGGCCTTTCTGCCCACAGCAGAAACAGTACATGTCTTGAGTCTTGCACTCCCCAGAGTGCGCCTTTCTGCATCGCCTGCAGTCCCTCATTTCTGAACTGGCCGAGAAGGCTCTTCCCTTCTAGGGTGATGATGATTGTTGATGAGATTGGGGAGAGAATCGGGAGGATCCAGACTCCCGCTGCCTTTTTGGCGGCGACGGTTGAGTCGGTGTTGCGGCGGCTGAACCAATGACATATCCAGATAACAGGACAATCTGCTCCACATTCCGAGCAGCCTCGAGTAATCCAGCAAACGTTGTATACCGAACCCCACTCATGGTTCGGCGTATCTCATAGTCTAGTCCGGCCTCAAACCGGGCTATCTTCCTTTCTTCCGTGTCAACTTGATGTGGTGCAAACAAACTTAAGCGGGTGAACTCAACGGCATATTGTGTAACCGTTTTCGTTCCTTGAGTCAGATTCAGGAACTTTGCCTCGAGACGTCGCTTCTCGTCGGCTGGACAGTACTGTTGAGAAAACACTTCCTTAAACTCGCTCCATGACATGTGTGACACTACCTCCATCGTCAACACATGTGTCATTGCATCCCACCACATGACTGCGTCCCTTGCAAACATAGCGGTTGCAAAGCGGACCATGTCTTTATCAGCGCAGTCGCTGATCCTGAAAGTTCGTTCGGTGGTGGTGATCCATTCCAATGCAGTGACAGCATCTCCGGTTCCATCAAAAGTAACCGCTCCGTTACTTTTGAAGTCCTTAAACCTACAGCCCCTTGATCGGTTGGAAGACCCAGTATCTTGTCTTTCCTCTTGATCGTCTTGTTGTTGATGTTCTTTATTCTTTCTCTTATCGGCTTTTCGCTTCGCTTCGGCCTCATCTCTGGCCCTTAATTGATCAGCAAATGACTGAGCCTGCTCAGCCATTCGTTTGGATTGTAGCTCATTATTTTGTTCCATGAGAGCTTGCATCATCTGGAACATTTGCTGAGGAGTCATATCGTCTCCTGACATGTTCTGAAATATAACAACATATATTTAGAACATTTATTTGTAAGTCCTAAGTGTACAGTTACCCTTTGTGTTTCCCCGTGTGCATGTCAATCCTATCTTAGTTCAGATCATTACTTAGAAGTTCATTTTAATATCATAACCTAAGTTTGAGTCCAAGTCCTCGCGGACACTTGAAACCTCAAACTAATGCTCTGATACCAAACTGTGACGTCCTTGTTAAATTAATGATATAATTGTAATCTCCAGAATCGACAAACAACCCAATGAATAATCATGATAATTGAAATTGAATACTTAAATTAGAATTAAGCAAATCCACACTAAAGCAATAGAATACATGTCTACAGTGATAAGAGTCTAACTATTACATCAACATAATTGTTTTAGAAGTAGAAATCCCAGCCCGAAGCTATTACATTCAAGTACCAAAAGCTACTAAGGTCTCTGGGATATTGATTTGATATGCTTAAGTAGATGGTCCAGCTACACTCTTGCCTTTGCCTGAAAACATGGTGAGTCAACAGTAAGCTAAATGCTTAGTGAGATAACAGATTATGCATACAACAAATATTTCTTTACATGCAATGCTTAACCATGGGCAGTGTAAGCCCCATGTATGTGAAAACGGCAGTGAAAGCCTCAATGTGTAAGTAAACCATGCAGTGCTAGCATGGGGTGGCAGTTCAATATGCTGATCGGGGATGTGCCGAACCTGATGGGATACGAGTGGGATGATCAGTCCCCGACAGTGGCCTGCTGTCAGCCCCAGTCCAGGTCGCATCAGATTATGAAGTAATGATCATGCAGTGCAAGCATGATGTAAATAGATGCACTTTCAAATGAACGCTGGCTACATGTGTGTTACATGTCAAGTACGAGTGTGCATCATAACAACAAAGTAATCTTGAGTGCCAAATGATGTATATGAACAATGTGAACATGCCATTGAATGTATAAACACGTATGTAAAAACAATAAATGTTCGAATGATAATCTGCAACTCACAGTGATTGGTTTTGTGACTTGATCCTGAATCAATGTGTGTTTTGATAACACCACAATGATCTGTAATGTAAGTGTAATAGTGAACAAGTGTCAGTAATTGCTTAAAACTTGTATTCTGTAATTTTAAATGAATTCCCTACTGAATTCGGACCACATCCGAATTCGGATGGTCCGAAATCCGGATGGTTCGAATTGGGTGATGTCCGAAGTAAAGTGTGTCCGAATTGGGGTGAAGTCCGAAACTGGGTGTGGTCCGAAGTCACTGTAGGTCCGAATTAGGTTGGGTGTCCGAATTGGAATGGGAATCCGAATTGGGACGGGATCCGAAATGGGGTGATGGTCCGAAATTACTATGTGTCCGAATTACAACTGGTCCGAACTGGGACGATGATCCGAATTTCGGATGGATCATCAATCCGAGTTCATACTTGGTAAAATTCTAACATTTTCCAGAATTTACTTTTGGACCAATTTTACATGTTTTGAGTCTAATATTGCAAATGTGAACTTATATACACTATTTCAACTTATAACATGTCACTTATGTACCAAAATAATCGATTTGTGTCCATTTTTCTTATGAGTCTCGATGAACACACACACTAAAACACACACATAATTTCAGAAATCACACTTAGAGGTGGAATCTGATTCTGAAATTTTGTACATTGCATCACTAACACTCGATTTAAACATTCTCATCATAAATTCCAACATGCATTATCATTTGCTATATAAATCTTATGATTCGGTTTCTATAAAAACCGAACCAAAAACTCTATAAATCCGAAAGTTTGAATGATATTTACCTCGAATTGTTTGTTGCAACTGCTATAGCTCCTAATTTGCAACTTGTTTCCAGATTGTTGCACCTTAATTCGATGATTCTTGTGCTCCTTGAATTGAAGCCGAGAGGAAGAGAGAATAGAGTGAGGACACGGTTAGAGAGAGAGAGAGTAGAGAGAGAGTGTTGGTGGAAATGAAAGGGTTTTTCCCTTTTTATTTCTATTTTGTCCCAATTGCACATTATACCCCTCAACTTCGTATTTTCTTACTTAACTGATAATATGATCAAAATTTGCTTAAATTGACATAACATTTCATTAATACAAATAATTGAGTCTCAATAATTGTAAATTACACATAATTGAAAATTGGGATGTTACAAGAACGGCGGGGGACAATCATAAAACTTCTTGAAGCTAAAAGGTCTGAAATCGAAGAACCCCCCGTTCAGGGCCTCAAAGAATTCCTACAGAAGTTTCCCCCTGAGCAGTTTCAGAACCCATACTTGGAAGAGAGATTCAAAATGGTATTCAGAAAGAAGCCTGGATCCTTCAGCAGACACCTAATTATGGAACTGATAAATGTTACCAAAGCTGAACAGGCCGAATACGATAAACTAATGCTCAGGGAGAGGAGGTCAAAAGTCTCCAAATCGAAGATAAAGAAACTCATGTCCATCACCATGTGCAAAAGGGAAAAAGTATACTATCCCTCCTTTCAAGTAGAAAGAGAAGATGGCACGGCTGATGAGTTCTTCGAAAATGACCTAGACTTCATAATTGTGGACGACGTCGAATTCCTACACGAGTGATTGAAAAATCGTATTAAAGGACGTCTGTCTCGCATGACTGCTTTGGGTGCCCTAGTTCGAAGCATGAACCGTCGCTCGATCATTATGTGCCTCAGAGACTTCCAAATGGCGATCGAGAGCGCGATGGTTAAGGTGGGTCTTCGAGCACCGGAACAGGATAGCTTCCTTCTAGCCCACCATCCGGCCTACAGAGTTATATTTAGAGGAGGCCCGGGTGTCATTTTTGTCAATCAGAAGGGCTACAAAAGGTTCATGTGCTTTGAGGATCTTCCTTTTTTACTCTGATGGTACACTCAGATTGGTTCGAGCCGCGCATACACAGAAAGTTCAAGATTTTAATGCTCAGCCAGATCCAGAACAAAGGTGCTCACCAAGGGAGATTCAAGACACCCTCAGCGGCATTGAAATCCTGAACGAACAGCTACATTTGAGACAAGTGACCAGACGCTTTGACGTCATCCTTGGACTCCGAGAATCAACTGATCATGCCAGAGTTCCAGGACCTCCAAAATGATCGAAAAGGGGGAGATTGTTAGACATGTAATTTCGATCTTATGAAGTTATTTTGTAATAATTAATTACTTAGCATTTAGCTTTGTATTTGTTTCCTTGTTATTTATTTCTATGTAAAAGTCTAGGGGGCAATTGTGTCAATGCCCCATAGATAATTAAATGGAGCTATAAAGCTCATAGGGTTACCTTTATGTAATTTACGGTTGAATATATTGAAAACATTACTGCAGCCGCCACTTGCATTTTCTCCCATTATTCTCTTTGTCTTCTTCATCATAACCCCATTATTGAGCTTGTTTCTTCCTGGGTTTTGTGAAAGAATCATCAAGGTGCTGAATCATTTACGGGAATAGCATATTACAATCTTTTTTGTATTTTTCTTTGGAAATAAAAATAAAAATAAAAATAATTGCAGAAAAAATATTTTTGAATTTTTCTTTATAAAAGAAGTTAAGACAAAACTAGACAATAAAAATATTTTTGACTTTTTGATGTATTTAAAACAAATAAAATCTTTTTGTGTTTTTCTGACATCTTATATTAAACTTTAAAATCTAAAAATTAAACAATTTAAAATTTTAAATTATAGAGAAGTTAAAAACAAAAAAAATATATAAACCAACATCCTAGTTATACTCCCCCTCAGAGAACATATATCCTCTCCTTTTTCTTTTTAAGATAAATTTCTTAAACCTTTTCACCCATAAAGATACAAACAAACCTGGATAAGTTTTGCGTCCTACTCAGTGATGGACAATTCATAAAGTAATTTGTCAGGATCAATCATTATTAAAGATGTACATAAATAAGGAAATATTGAAATTTAATTTTGTGACACACCCATTAAATTTAAATAACAGATATTTTCTAAAATAAAGGAATTTCAGACATAAATATTTGAAATAGAATTATTTTTATACAATATCTGAAATTTAATTAGAAGGTGGATTCAACATGCCGATATGTGATACTAAAAACTGAAAACGAGGTTCGTCTAAAGCTTTACTAAGAATATCTGCAAGTTGATATTTCGTGCCTATAAAATATAACTCAATTGTTCCCTTTTCTACATGATCTTGAATATAATGATACCTGAGAGCGAGAATCCATAATCACGTAGTTTGTTCAGTTTGACCCCGTTTTAAAAATTCATCATCAAGGGTCTTTATTCCAGAGTACAAACTTATTCTTTCTTCTTCTATCATTTTGTACTTTTCTAAGCTGCCTATGTTTTCCATACTTACCGTCTCTAATTGTTTTGATAGAACAGATATTTCTTCTTTTAATGAGAGCTTTTCATTTGATAACCTATACATTCAATATTCTAGATACATATTCCTATCCTGAACATCTATCTTTTCAATTAGCATCTGTTTTATTACATTATGATTAGTTAACCACTTTGATTGATATAACTCAGAGGACTCTTTTAATGTTTGGGCTAGATGTTCAGTCTACACACACTTTTCTGTTTCAGCATTTAACCTAGCTTCTAAATCAAGTATATGTGTGTGCAATTTACATTGACAATGTACAGATAATTTATTTACATGCTTTGGAATGTAAAAGGAATGTACCTCTCGTGCCTCAGAATCTGATGACGAACATTCTGGATCATCGGATCTGGCCATCTGACATGCTGGTGGATTTTGTGGTGTCTCCCCCTCAGTAGCAGTGTCTGAATCTGAATCGGTCAATGTAGCATAGTCTCCAATCCCAGACGATCGGCCATGCAGCAATTCTTGCCTTTGTCATCCTCGTCATCAGTATCCTCTGCATCCCAATAATCTTCTTGGGCAACCAAAGCCATAGCATCCGTCCTCTTCTTGGCGGCTTCCAGCTTCCGCTCATAATAATCGTCGTCCTGTTCAAACTTTTCTTTGCATTCCCGAGCAAAGTGGTCCGGTTTGCCGCACTTGTAGCACAGACGTTCTTCGTTTTCCTTAGGCTCTTCTGCTCTTGTCCTGTCATCTCTCCTCCCAACCAGCCATTTGTCGGCACGGCGAGGTTCTCTACTATCATCCCTTCGGTTATCCCGACGATCATAGTCCCTTCGATGGTCACGTCGGTCATCCCGTCTATCATCCCGACGATCATCCCTACGGTCGTACTCGCGTCGATCATCCCTGCGATTAGCTCTCCTATCGTCTCGCCTTTAATAACGGCGGTCATCCCGATAGTCCCGTCTATCGTCATGTCGTCGCTCAAATCTGTCATCCCTCCGATAATCATCCCTTTTGTCATCTCGACGATAGTCATCTCGTCTGTCATCCGAATACCTATGCGGACCCGTGTCGTAGCGGAGCTGATTGTTAGTCTAATTGGAAAAACGTCATTGTTGTAGACGATTAGTCCATAAGGCTATTTGTTCCTGAATTGCCGCTTCTTCTACATCTATAATCTCATGCGGCGGAGAAGCATATTGTCACTGGGATGTGATGAACCTTGAGTATAGGATGCAGTGGGAATTTTTTTTGTTGGATATCAAAGCCAGAGAATCAGTTGGTTTAATGCCCGTATTGGCAGATAGTAACAAGGATGCTAACCGATTTGCCATCTGCTTTTGATGGTCTACGTCACCCTGATACTTTTTCAATTCTTTGAAAACCACATTGATAGACACATTGGGGATGTCCAACACTCGTCGCGTGGCTCGGCATGCAATTTGCCATTCGGGGGCTGGCAGCAAAGAACTGGATGTTGATGTCATCCTTGTCTTTCTTTATGTGCAGTTTGTTAAGTTCATTCAGAACCGCACAGAATCTGGTAAACGTGGCCTGTAGTGACTCCCCGTCTTTGGCCCTGAATTCGGTAAACTTTGCCTTTGCCTCCTCAATTTTGGCTCTGTCATCTAAGTCTGCCCCTAGCATTTGAACCTCTAATTCATCCCACATTTCCTTAGCGGACATCTTGCTGTCAACACCTACAAGGATATCAGTGGCAGGGCTTGGTAGATCAGATATTCTGCCCTCTTGTCAGCATGTTGCCTGTCTCGCTCTGCCTCATTCGGAGGTTCACGTTCAACTTTGGATGCGAGTACAGGTGGTTCAGCTTTGGGTCTAGCAGCAATTTCCCGATAATAGATAACTGTGTCTTCAGAAACTGATTAGAGCCTAAGGTTGCCATTTGATTGCATACCGACAAACTTGAGAAATCTGGACTTTCATTGCTCATATTCATCCGGATACAGAACAGGTGGTCTGTTTTCAGATCCGAGGACAAGGGCTTCTCGAGACATGATTTATGGTGCTGATGAGATCTTGAAGGTGGAAACTGGATTCAGATTGGTTGAACTGCGGATGAACAGTACCTTGGATGGTATGAATTCAGATCAAATTATGATTTTGGATTGGATCGAATTCGAGTGAACAGTTGTTTCGGATGTGACCGAATTCGGGTAAACCGAAACTTCGGATGAGACCTAGAACTGGTTGACCAAGAAAGGATGGACCGAATTTGGATGGATCGAATTCGATTGAAAAGTGAATACGGAAGGAACCGAATTCGGAAGGACCAAAATCAGGTAAACCGAACTCGGATGAATCGAGTTCGGATGAACAGTGCAGAGTGCGGATTAACACTTAGAAAATTTTTCAAAGAGAACTACCGAATTCAGATTTGGGTCAAATTCGGATGGCGCGAAATGAAAGTATAAAATGAAAGCACAAGTTAAAATAAGTGTTTTAAAAATGCTGGGTCTGAACTTCGGAGGGTCTGAAGTTCGGATTGGACCGAAGTGAGAATATTTGGTCCGAAGGTCACCTAAATATGGTCCGAAGTGGTCCTAACTATGGTCCGAATTGGTCTAGAATGGGGTCCGAACTGGTCCGAAAATGGGTCTGAAATGCAACAGTATAATGTCTGAAATACAGCAAATATGAATTTTTTTTTCAGAAACTATCCAGAATTACAAATAGAAGATTTTTGGCCTAAAAGTAGTTTCTAAATGATTGTAAAATTATTTAAAACACTTTTAAGTCTTTAAATTTACCAAAACACGTAAAAATCTTTTAAAAATGGACCAAACCAACTAGAACCCATGTTTTTCAAGACTTTAAAAACGGATTTAAATGGACAGAATGATGTAAAGATTGAACCTACATAGATCTAAATCAGTAGAGAATGAATATTTGATGATTATATGAAAAGAAAAACATGAACACAGAAATATTTTCATAGAAAAGAAGATCAAACTGTGCCTTTTTGTTGAAGAACAGCGATGAACAACAAGAAATCCGAGAAAAAGAGTTTAATTCCACCTCCTGGAGCTCTTATACCAATTGTTAATCTTGATTCCCAGATAATATCAGCACCAAAACATATATAGATGTTCAAATAATCACTCACAAACAGAAACAATGCTTAATGATTGAGAAATGATTATAAGAAGACAAAGAGAATATTTTCAATATGAGAGGCGGCGGCTCGAAGAAAATATCCGAGAATTCAATTCTGATTGGCAACTCCTTTTTACACAAAACCCTAGGCTCTATATACCTAGGAGAATAAATGTAACTTTAAGGGAATTGCACATTGGCCCCCTTAACTTTAAATACAAAGAAACTAAACATGAAATAAATTACAAGACAAACTATTTTAAAAATAATTATTACAAAATAAATCCACAAGATTGAAATTTAATATCTAACACTGGAGATCTTTGAACATAAGATGCAGATGGAAACTGCCAAACAAAAGGGTATCACAGTTAGAGCATTGGTTTTAATTAATGCAGGGAACCCAATAGAACAAGTATATATATAATTTGGTTGTAACAAGTGATGTATTTTCTTTAGCGCATCATTTGTACCTTTCAGGTTTCAGTCAATTTACTTGATACCCTGTAGGTCCATGCTGAGGAAAACCAACGACAAATTGTGGACTTCTTCAAGAAAGAAGGCTTGGGTCTTTTAGCAGATGGTTTGTGTCAGTCTAGAATTGTCAATTTAGGATCTCTTTTGTAGATTTTGTATTGTTAAGCGACCTGGTGGTGTTGTTACTTGTTACGTTTTCCAATTCTATCAATCTATCATGAAAGTTACTACCTTACATGAACAACATGGTCAGAAGCAGTGTCCTGTAGTTCTCACTGAACTCATATAGAAAGTTGTGTATTGTACTTTGCAACTAATACATAACAGATGTGATGTTATGTATGGGACTCAATGTTTATCTTTCTTTCAACTTGGGATTTGACAACTATGTTTTATATATATATATATATATATATATATATATATATATATATATATATATATATATATATATATATATATATATATATATACATATATATATATATATATATATATATACACATACATATATATATATAGAGTCAGGTTCTAGGGCACCATATGCATCGGGAACCAAAAAAGAACAAAACAAAAACAACCCTTGGATTAATTGATCATTGGTGCATCCGCGATGCACATAATTGTTATGCATAAGGGTATTTTGGGAAAATAATATATCTAATCAAATAAAATTTAATTTTACATTAATTGAATATTCAATCAAATAACCAAACAATAAATGCTAAATTAAATTAATTGATACATTTTCAAAATTACAAAATCTAAACAAATTCAAAAAAGATGATTTGATGTGGATGCATCTAATGTTAATATTTCATATCGTGATGCATCTCGGTTTATTTCATCCTCATCTTCAGCCATATTCATCATCTTTTTCGTCCCACCATCATGCATCATCAAAATAGTGATGCAAATTCATCGGATTCATCTTTAAACATGATGCATTTTCAACAGATTCATCAAAAGTAATGATGCATCTTCATCGAAATTCATCTAAAAACACGATTCATGTTCATAAACACGATGCATCTTCATTTAAAAACACGATTGATCTTCATCAATTTGTGATGCATCTCGACTCTTCATCATCATGTTCAACCAAATTCATGATGCATCTCGGCTCTTCAATACAAACTTGCGATGCATCCTCATATTCCCGTTAAATTCATTATGCATCTCGGGTGGAACCACAAATCCGAATGCAACGACCATAAAGCCGAAGAACAAATCGTAGGTGGAAACATGCTTTAAATCAGAATAACAAAATGCAACCGCTGCTGCCAAAAACAAAACGCACTATATAAACAAAAACAATCCAAAGAACAAAACTCACCAATGGTTATATCGCTACTAATTTTCTAGTGGAAAGAATCCGAAGAACATATATATGTGAGCTTTCCACAATATAAAAGAACCCTCAATATCAAAATTACAATATCTAAACAAATTCAAAAAAAGATGATTTGATGTGGATGCATCTAATGTTATTATTTAATATCGTGATGCATCTCGGTTTATTTCATCCTCATCTTCAGCCATTTTCATCATCTTTTTCATCCCACCATCATGCATCATCAAAATAGTGATGCAAATTCATCGGATTCATCTTTAAACATGATGCATTTTCATCGGATTCATCAAAAATCATGATGCATCTTTATCGAAATTCATCTAAAAACACGATTCATCTTCATAAACACAATGCATCTTCATCTAAAAACACGATTCATCTTCATCTTCATCAATTTGTGATGCATCTCGACTCTTCATCATCTTGTTCAACACAAATTCATGATGCATCTCGGCTCTTCAATACAAACTTGCGATGCATCCTCATATTCCCGTTAAATTCATTATGCATCTCGGGTGGAACCACAAGTCCGAATGCAACGACTATAAAGCCGAAGAACAAATCGTAGTTGGAAACATGCTGTAAATTAGAATAACAAAATGCAACCGCTGCTGCCAAAAACAAAACGCACTATATAAAAAAAACAATACAAAGAACAAAACTCACCAATGGTTATATCGCTTCTAATTTTCTAGTGGAAAGAATCCGAAGAACATATATACGTGTGCTTTCCATCGCTGCTGCAACTTGAAATACCTGCTATATCACAAATATGCATCGCTGCTACATGTGTATGCACCGATTGTAGCAGCGATTGGAAGAGATGGGGCTGGTGGTGGCTGGAAGCCGGTGTCTGGATGAAAGAGATGGCATTTTTAGTTCTCAGTGTTCATAATGCATCATGGTGCCCCATTGAAACTCGATCTATATATATATATTTAGACAAGCACACACATGCTACTTAATAAAGCATTTAGTTCATTGGTTATTAATACAACTTATAACGCATAAAGTACAACATATCAATGCTTAATCTTGAATTTTAAAACATACTATTCTATAAAGCACATGGTACAAATTTGTTATGCATTTATGGGGACATACACGTTTTATTGGAAGAATCATCATTGCAATCGATTTCACTTCCCAATCTTCACGTGAAAAACTCTGCAAAATCAATACTTATCCTCATGTGACCAGTTTGAAAGAAATTTAATTTCATTTGCGTGTTACGACTGAGATTAATCGCTTGAAGAATCTGATTCCGAAAAATACAGATGCTTTTTTTTCTTCTCAACAGCAAAAACATATTAGCGCAAGCCATACTCTTCTATATTTGCACTCTAAAAATCAAAAAACAGATCCTCATGATGTTTTATTATATACTCTTTCTGTTTGATTTTGGTTAAAAAAAGAACTGGTTTTCCTAATGAATGGATTTGCTGATGGTTTGTGCTCATGATCAAAGTATGGTCATGATATCTATTTGTCCATGATCTTGCAATAGGGATGTCTCCTTTAATTCAATAACGGGGAATGTACCCATTAAATTCACAAAAATTGCACTATCAATGTAAGTTGAACATTTCTTTAACGGATATGAAATGGTCCAATATGCTTAAAGTTAATAGTTATTTTACACGAATGGTAGCTGAACTTTTATAAATGGGGACGACTTACTAATTGGGTAAACCACATATCATAAAGCTACATGGTGTTATTGATACATATTTTATTCCCATTGAAAGTTTGACTTTTTTATTTAAGTTTTGATGCAGAAAGACATCTGAGATCTCTGATTGTCTGCTAAGCGATTACAAGTGCCCAAAAAAGGTTCCGGTCAGTAAGTTCTGACACTGTAAAACTGGAACGTATTTTATGTAAATTCTTATTTTTGGAGATTGTACTTCATAAAACAAACATTTAGGGGTCTTAACTTTGAATGCGAACATTGTAGGATACAAGAAACCAACATTTAACATAGTCAACATTTCTATATCCTGGTTTTTTGGACCGTATAATGTTTTTTTTTAATTCAAGATTCATAAATGTTGGTTTTGAATGTATTATCCCCAAAATAGAAATTTAAATAAAACATGTCCCTTTTATGCAATTTTTCCTTCAAATATTGCTAACTTGAACGTTTTGTTAATGGTTTTAGTTTTGGATCGACGTGTTATGGTAAATAAAGCATGATACCCTTTTGGTTTTGCAGGCAGGATACACGCTGCATGATCGAATCATACGACCTGCTAAGTTGGTGTGACTGTAGATGCACACTAAAATAGTGCAGATGTCGTATCAAGATATATTGCTTTCACATGATGCCGTAAAAATTTGAATCTTCTCTCTTAAGGAAAATGAAAAAGTATTTTCAGTATGTATTTCAAGTTTCTAACTGATCCGGCCTTTTAATTTACTTCATTTTTTAGATCAAAAATAATAAATTCGTTACATTTGAGGCTCCTTAAGGGTATATGGATATCCAGTTATCCACCATGAATTGATGTCAAGGCTAAACCAGATTTTGTTTCTACTACACAGTGAAAGACTAATTTCAAGTGTCGGGGTTGTACGACAAACACAAAGGCCTACAAAGTGCATGTGTCTTCATGGAAGAAGATAGATACTCAACAAACATGTTACCAAATGAAAAATAAAATTTCGTCACCGCCGCTTTGCGCGGGTACACTACTAGTATTTTATAATTGAACTGATATTTTATATTATTAAAACATAAGAAAAAATGATATAATATACTCATAAAAAATATAGGATGCTAAGCAAATTACAAGCTTGTTAAAGATTATTGAAAATAATATAATTTTAGTAACATCATTTCATATGTAGAATGTATAATAGTTCACTAATAAAAATTAATGAGATAATAATTGATGATTTTTCAAATTTGTAAATAAATGTACATATTTTACGTGTTTAAATTTTCAAAAACAACATCAATAGCATATAAAAATTAATATATGTAAATAAGAAGGATTAATTAATTAAATATACAGATAGATGGAAAAATATTAATAAAATAAAAATTAATATACAGAATAAATATTTCCATAAAAGAGTATGAATGTAGAATAAATATGTATTTCAAACCAGTAAATTATAATAATAATAACAATAATAATAATATTATCAACAACGATTAAACTTATTAAAATAGAGATAAAATACATGGATAAAATGAAATTAAATTCTTATAATAATAACTAAAAATATCAACTATTGATTAAGAAATTATAAATATACAAATAATTGAATATAAAGTAAAAACTAAAGTAATTGATTAGGGGCCACATGTGAAATTCATTTGTATGAGCAAAATCGGTATTTTAAAAAATTGAATTGCTTAAGGACTGAAAGCATGACAAAATTTTAAAATATGGACTATCAATATATTTTTTCAAAGTTAGAGCGGAACCTGAAATTTGTTGTAAACCACACAGACTGTTTATGTAATTTACTCTAAAAACTAATTGGATAATGGGCATTTGGTTAGTACATACTTTTTATAGGATTTGCATTCTGTTAAATGATTTGCATTGTCCAACATTTTTATTTTATAGGATTTGAAAATCTATCAAGTGCTTGGTTGACAAAAATTTGACATTGCGTTTCGTTTACAAATCAATCAAAGGATTGAAAACATTTATATAATAAAAGATAGAATTTTCCTTTAATTATTTGATCGTAATTCTTTCATTGTGTTAGACTAACATGTATAGAGTTAAGGTTAAAGTAGGGTGGGTGAAGGTAAGGAAAAGGTAGGATATGTTTACGTAAATAAGAGGGTTGAGGTTAAGATAATTAAGGTGGGTGGGTCTTGGTGTGGTTGGTGAAACACCCCTAAATTAAGATAAACAGTTTTTTAAAATTCAACAAAAAGCATTACTTGATGATTTTTCTTTTGGAAAAAGTAATAATTATAAGATTTCAATGTTCAAAATAAAAAGAGCGCAAAAAAAGTATAATTTTGATTCATATTATTTTTTACAATATCAGATGAAAAATACGGATACATTAATATCAGTATTATAAAGGAGTGATTAAAGACAATAATCAATTTTTTTACCTTTCCATCCTTCTTTTACATCAATTTACTTCACCATCTCACTATCACCATCACCACCACCATACTTTCTTATTTTAATAGAAAATCCATCACTTCTTAATTTATTTTAAAATCCATATTTTAATTTTTTTTATTCTAGGAGCCATCATCATTACTTAGTATAAATAGTTATCACCATACATTTGGTTTCCGATCATTCATTAACATTTCAATAGAAATTCTTGAGGAATTGGTGGTGGTAATAAGTTGTGAATTTGTCCACCAACTTCTTCTACAAAGGGCTCTTAATTTTGAGGTAATACTTTAGTCTAATCTTTTTAAAATTCATTATGATTATCTATTATTGTTTGAGTGTTTACATAAATATTAAATGTGGTATATAATCAAAAAATAAGTTTATTAAGTTATATTCGACAAAAAAAAAGATTAAAACTACATTAATTAATGCCTATATAATTTTTCATGAGTTTTCATAAAATGCATTATTATATCAAAATGATCATGAAAATGTGTTTATAAATGGTTTATCATGATTTACGATTGATATCTAAAATTTGGATTCAAATGGTTGATATTTAGTGATTTAATTAAAAGTAATGTTTATTTAAGTATATAAATAATTAAATGATGTTTTTGGTGATGTGTGTGTACGAAGGCTGGATTCAGATTTTACAGAAGATAATCATTTAATCGAGAATACATTGACATGAAAATACAATATAATAAATTTTTGGGAAACATCGTTTATAAATCTAGATTCGTTACGCGATTAATGATAACTTTAGGTGACAAACGTAAAATTATCATCAAGAAAAATAACGATTTAACTTTTCTGTAATATATGTTGATATCAGGAATAAGATAATTGAAACTGAATTGTCAAATTGATTAAGAAAAAAAAATGTGAATTTCACATTAAAAATGATGTAATGCGTTATGACCCTAATTTTAACGAAATAGATGTTAGACTTCTTAAACGACACACATACATGATACAAATATTACTCAGTTTCATGGTTTGAACTCTTGCGTCATATTTGTTGCTCGTATTCAATCATTTGATTCGTGTTCTTGTTTTACTCCTTACCATGGGCCCATAGTCGCGCATTAACGTGTTATTAGTGTTACTGTGTGTGACATGACTAGTCACAATTATGCTTATGTGTCAGTAACTTTCACATAATGTGTGTCGTTGTTTTTAAACACGTTCGGCGTATGTTGTTTTACGCACCTGGTGCGAGTCGATTGATTTGCTTTTTACACTTACATAGGATCTATGTGTATGCACCTACAGGCGAAAATGTCTGTCAATACTTCAATAATTGAATAATCTGACAGTTGTCCATTCTTTTCTTGGTATCTGTGTGGTGCGTGATTATTAAATTTTACTGACACATAATAATAATCTACCTATAAGTGGAATAAAATGAAAAAATTAAAGAGGCCCAAATAAGTAACACTTATAAAAAAAATAATTATTTTATGAATATAACAATATGAAAATTGTCACGTTAAATATCGGAAATTAATTATGATGATCGTTGTTATATAATTTGATATGATAATGACAATAATTCATTTTAATAAAGAACTTAAATGACTACGGACCATTAGATAGATAATGTAATCATGTCATTGAAAATAAAAAAGAAAAAACTATAAATATTATAGACTACCATAAATCTAAAGAAGTAAAACAACGTGAGAAAGATTAAATCAAGAATAACTAAATTAACAAAGACCGAGAAATATGAGTAACTTAACTGTGACCCGAGTGTCAAGTGTGAAAACATTAATGTAACATCCCTGATTTGAATTATATGTAATAGGCAATTAAGGCACAATTTTTGTATCGATGAATTAATATTTCGATTAAGTAAATTCCGCTTCACGAATTTAAATATGATTAATAATGATGAGAAATCATCATTGTTTTTTTTTTTTTTTGAGAAACAGTAACAATAAAGAACCCTCAATATCAAAGATGAACATCGAGTGATATTGAATATGATAATTGATTATGAGAAATTATCATTGTTGTTTTTTGATCGACAATAATAACATGGAACCGTCATGGTTGATTAATATAAAATCCAAGGTATGGATATTTAAAAGTTAATCACCGAATGAAAATAATAAAGAATAAAGGGTTATAATAAGAAAATATATAGTTGAAGGGAAAATTTTACAATTAAGGCAAACTTGATTTAATAAAAAGGGTGGTGGAGTGTGTGTGACGGTTCGCACAATATTTTGTTAAAGAAGTCACTCTAAACTCATTCTCTCTCTCTAAAACTTACGGCTTATCTCAATCTCCAAATCAAGAACACAAAATCGTGGGAATTAAAGGCTAAAAAGTTGGAATTACTTTGCTAGGAAGGAACTAAAACTACTACAACCATCGATTTGAGGTAAGGATGGCTCAAGTTTACGAATTTATGGGTTTTGTGTTCGGTTTTTATGAAAACCGAATCATAGATCTAAGTTGTAGATGTCAATGCATGTCATATTTTCAAGATGAAATGTTCAAATCGAGTGTTATGTAAGCTATGTATAAAATTCCAGCTTCTGATTCAACTCCTAAGTGTGATTTCAATTTTTACTATGTGTTTTAGTGTGTGTGTTCGACGAACAGTTAAAATATGGTCAAAAAAGGATCTGCTTTGGTATATAGCATGTTAGGTTAATGTTAATAAGTGTTAAATAGGGTAATTGGACTTTGTACCGATAGACTTCAATCACAAGATCGGTACAAAGTGATCAAATGAAATCTGTAAAATGAAAGAAATCGTTAAGTATGAACTTCAGATGGAAGCTCGGGTCAGTATGAATTTCGAGTCTGATGAACAACCACATGAATTTCGGTCATATACGAAATTCGGGTCTAAGATACTTTGGTTGACATTTCGATGAGAAACTTACTAAGACATGAAAGGAATTTCGGTTCAATGGGAAACTTCCGGGGCATCCTTGCTAAGTAAACCACTGCGAGTGATAAATTACTATTCAAGCATTTATTGTCTTTGTATTCATATTTATTGGCATGTTCTTGTTGCTTACAACATATGAGTTGGCACTCTTATATGATTTATTGTTATTGATGCACCCTCGTACTTGACATGTTATAAACATGGAGCCTGCGTTCATTTGAAAGTGCATCATTTAGTACATGCTCTGGCATGATGATAACTTCATAATCTAGTGTGACCTAGGCTGAGGTTGACAGTAGGCCACTGTCGGAGACTGATCATCCTATATACTCATTCCAGCCAGGTTGTACATCCCCGATCGATAATTCAACTGCCATGGAGGCTTATGTCTCCGAAATCCATGCTTCCAAGATTTCGTACTTGGACAGCGGCTGCTCAGGCCACATGACAGGTTGCAAAGATGTGCTGAGTGATCTCAGGCCTGAAAAAGGGCCAAAAGTCACCTTTGGTGACAATGTTCAGGGATCCACAGAAAGATACGGAACCCTTCAAGCTGGTGCTACTATATTCAAAAGAGTAGCCTATGTGTCTGGGCTAAAACATAACCTTGTTAGCATTAGCCAACTGTGTGATGCTGGCTACAAGGTTAACTTTGATGAGCAACTGGGATACATACTGGATCCCCAAGGCAAATTTGTGTTATATGCACAAAGGAAGAAAGGTGTATATGTTGTGGACATGAAATCTGTTGATCCCTCAACTGAAACCTGCTTTTTCTCAAGGAGCAACGAAGACCTACACTGGTTTTGGCAAAAAAGGCTATCACACCTGAACTTCAAGAATATCAACAAAGTCTGTAAGAAAGAGTTGGTAACAGGTTTGCCTTTTATAACCTTTGTTAAGGATAAACTCTACACAGCTTGTGAGAAAGGCAAGCATAGAAAAACATCTTTTAAATCCAAGCATAATTTTTCTATTGATACCCCTCTCTTCTTGATCCACATGGACTTGTTTGGACCTGTCAGTGTCCCAAGTCTAGGAGGTAGAAGATCACTCTAGTAATGGTTGATAAATTCTTAAGGTTTACATTGGTGATCTTCCTAAAGACCAAAGGAGAGGCTGCCAGAGAAATTATTGGATTTATCAAAAAGATGAAAGTTCTAAACTCTGCTCAAGTCAAGCAGCTTAGAAGTGATCATGGTACTGAATTCATAAACAGTACTCTTGAGGACTTCTGTGAAGGAAGGGGGATCTCACAAAACTTTTCAGCTGTAAGAACTCCACAACAAAATGGAGTTGCTGAAAGGAGGAATAGTACCCTCATTGAAGCTGCTAGAACCATGTTGTGTGAATCAGGTTTGCCTTCATAATTTTAGACTGAAGTTGTCAACACTGCCTGCTTCACTCAAAACCGATCCTTAGTGCTGAAAAGGTTCAATAAGACTCCTTATGAGTTAATCAATGGGAGAAGACCAAATATAAGGTATTTTCAAGTGTTTGGATGTCCCTGCTTCATTCTAAATCAGAGGGATCAGCCGGCAAAATTTGAACCAAAAGCTGATGAAGGTGTGTTCATCTTTGAGGAGTCTAGGAATGCCTCTACCAAAGCTGTTCCGAAATCAGTTTCAGGAAAGTTCATCTTTAATGATCTTATGCATTCAAATGTTGAAGAAAATGACTCAAAAGCTTCCACTTCACCTAGAGTGGAACCTGTTAACCACAGTGGACATGATGATGATTATGTTGATACACCCTGTGTGAATAAGTGTACTGACCAAGTTAATGCACCATGTCCTGAACCAATCAATGCTGATTCCCCTGAATCCTCGACTGATGTGTCCAACAATAACGACTCATTCTCAATGGGTGAACAGGCTCAGGATATCAATGTGTCTGATAATCTTGAAAGCTGTTCTACAAGTTCTAATGAAAATGAAACTGATACATGAGAATCTTCATTGAAACATGATCCTAAGTGGATCAGATGTCACCTGAATGATCAAATAATTGGTGACATCAATAAAAGGGTACAAACCTGATGGGACAACTTAGGAAACTTTTGTACGTTTTCTACTTTTGTGTCCCTAATAGAGCCAAAGAAAGTAGATGATGCACTTAAAGATGCCAATTGCATCATTGTCATGCAAGAAGAGCTTAATCAGTTTGAGAAAAACAAAGTATGGAAGTTGGTCCCTATTCCTAAAGGTAAAACTATAATTGGCACCAAATGGGTTTTCAGAAACAAAATGGATGAGCAAGGTCATGTCATTAGAAATAAGGCAAGACTGGTTGCTTAAGGCTATAGGCAAGTAAAAGGCATAGACTATGATGAAACATTTGCTCAAGTGGCCAGGTTAGACACAATTCATTTATTTCTGGCCTATGCTGCCCACAAGAGCATGAAGGTATTTCAAATAGATGTCAAGAGTGCATTTTTGAATGGTAAGCTGCATGAAGAGGTATATGTCAAGCAGCCTCCAGGTTTTGAAAGTAAACTACATCCAGATTTTGTCTATAAGTTGGACAAAGCTCTCTATGGTCTAAAACAAGCCCCTAAGGCCTGGTATTACAATCTTACTGTAGGTCCCGAAAGATATCCCTAGTATATAGCCTTAAGCTGTAGAGGGGGGTGAATACAGCAATTTAAAAACTACACACAGTTTTCTCAATGTTTGTATGTATTATCAACAAATGTTAATTACAAACGAGCTTGAATGCGGAAAGGTTCAAGCTATGATTACAGATACAACAGTATGTTTAACTAGTCTAAGAAAGACATAAACTAGTTACAATGAATACACTCACTAAGAATCACTCACTGTGTTTACGAGACTCAGAGGAACAGCTTGGATAAGAACAGCTTAGACACAAAGCACTGTTTTATCCAGGTAGAATTGCATGCATGAAAGGCACACTTGAATGCACGTTTACTCTTGGGTTCATCACTTAGCTTTTTGGCTTGGTCTTTCAATCCTTGGAAGTTTCTTTTTATACTCACTCAGAGGATCTAAGTGAAGCTTCTTCATTGGACGAAAGGAAAAAAGGAAAGTCTTGTTGAAAAGACAACATAAACTTTTCTGCACATTCTGAAAAGCAGACTTGTCTTCATGTGGGTAGAACTTTTGTCTTTTCACTTTGTCTACTGTTGTATTGGATTTAACTAAATAAGGAATGTCAACTTTGCATCTTTCTTCCTTTGTTAAGGCCTATTTTGATATAAGAAAAAGGTCTGTCACCCTTTTTAAAATATCCTTTTGTCTTCATGAAACAGAACAGTGTGGGCAGGCTGTGCAGTTCTGATTTCCACTTTGTCTTCGACTTCGTAAACTAATCTTTTAGCCAAAAACAATACATGAGGACTTGGAAACATATTCTAAAGAGTGTTTAGCCTGTTCACAAAGAATAGGTTCTGTTCACAAAGAACAGAACACTTGTAAACTGCCCAAGCTGCTCACCAGTGTAGAGCAGCGTAGACAGTTTATGTCCATCCTGTTCAGCAGACAGAACAACTTGGACAAACTGTCTTTGGTGCAACGAATGCAACACATAGAACAGCTCTTGCTGATATTGCAAATCACTTAACAGGTTCCAATAAGGCATAACAACCCTTAAATTATACCTTTCAAGTGCATCAACAGGTTTGATTTAGAATCTCCCCCTCAGATGCAGAACAGGTTTGACTGAGGCCTTTTTGTGCCAAACAATCTCCCCCTATTTGCAATAACCAGTCTAAGCTGGCCTAATCAAAAATCACCATATATCTTTACAGTACATTTGCTGAAATAAAATTACAACATCAAAGTAAAGTAAAAGATCAGTTTATATATACACTGATTCTTGATTACATAAAACAACATTTGTTTTTACACAAGTACAACTGATGTACTAATGTATATTACAACTAATGTAAAAGAAAAATTACAACTTATGTAATTAAAGTACAACTAATGTACAACAGGTTTTGGACTGTTTGTGTTGGGAGCAAGTAATTCCATTCTTCACCTACCCAGATGGTAGATGGACTTCAAGATAGTGGTGGTAGCATTCCTTCTTCAAACATTTTCTCCAGGTGCTCTCTGGTTTCATCCAATTCTTCACTTTCAACTCTGAGGAACATAAAATTTGGATGATTGAGCTCTCCTCTTTCATGGAATCCTCTAAGTTGATCCCAAATGGTTGCTCTCCACTTGATGGATTGCTTAAAAGAGTTTGACAGTCTGAATGCTACAAGCTGTTTGAGGCCTACTTTGTGAAGATCAGATGCTCTTTGAAAGCATTCCTTCTGTGTCAAGGGATCCACAAAAAATACCCCCAGCTCAGGCTCTTCAATCAGCTTGCCATCTTTAAATTCTACTCCCTTAGGCATACTGTGATTTACTCCTTTGATTTCCACAGCAATGTCACCCTGTTCAATCATAATAAGGAGTTCCTCCAGCTCAGTATCCTTCCTTGTCCTCCTGGGCTTTATTTTGGGTTGTGTCACATAGACACCCTCACTGACTTCTTTTGAGATCAGGCCAAGATCCTTCACTCTCTCCATTAGCTTTTTAACATATGCCCTGACTGTCTTAGCCGTTTCTGACTTAGACTCACTCAGAGCAAATGCCAGCTCAATCCATTCCCTGTACCCCATCTGTGCAACATCAGTGTAGTCATACGTTTCTAGTTCTGGGCCTGTTGCACCCATTCTAGTTATTTTCAACTTCCACTGACTGCCTTTTCTTGATATGGGAACAACTTTGACAATTGCTTCCTTGGCAAGCCTTCTATCAGCAACATCCTGAAATTTTCTTCTTGCCAGGTTGTCAAAGTGGAACTGAGCTCTTGCAGAAGGCACTTGAGTTTTGGTCACTGAGACCAGAGCACCCTTTTCTTTTTCTGCTTCCTTCTCTCCTGCTGATCCCTTAGCAGCTTCAATTAATTTCTTTTGCACTTCCAGAGAGGACATTTTGATTTTCATTGCCTCTTGAAGTGCAAGAGACTTAGCAGCTTTGGCAGATTCTTCTTCTTTCCTTAGAGCTTCCAGGGCTTCCAGCTGTTCTTCTCTGAACTCAAAGTATTTGTGCATGGGAAGACCCATTTCTTTAGCCCTGGCTTTGTGAAATTTAATCTCTGCTGCTTTCTGCTGTTGGGGATCAACTGCTGCTTTTTCTTTTCATTTAGCTGCTATAGTGACAGCAGCTTCAGGAGTTTCCTCCTCCTCCTCTTCTTCTTCTAGAATCAGATGCCTCCTTCTGCTGCTTGCCCTCCCCTCAGGAATGAATTCCTCCCCCTTAGACTGAGCAGGGTTTGGAGATTCAGCCTGAGTAGGCTGAGCAGCTTGGGAAGCACCTTCCATTGTACCTGTTGCAGATGCTCCTGCTGGTTGACCAGTGGGTATTGCAGGCACTGATTTCTCCTTAGGGGAAGAAGTTTTCTCCACCTTAGACTTAGTCTTCGAGGCAGATGACTTCTCCCCCTTTGAAGGAGATGTACCAGCACCTTCAACACCTGGTCTGCCTGAAGACACAAAGTCAGCAGGCTTGCAAGCAGTTTTGGCAGCAGGCTTGGGACCAACAAAGCTATTCACTAAGAAAGCCAGGTTGTCCTTCACCTCTGCAAGCTGGGAAAGACAGGTTTGAAGCTGTGCAAGATGTAGTTCAAGAGAATCTTGCACATCAGCAAGGTTTGATGACACAAATTTGGATAGGGAGCCAATGAGTGTGTTCAAGCTGGCTAGAGTGGCAAGAAGAGTAGAATTGCAAGAAGTTAGGAGAGATGACAGCTGTTGAGAAATAGCTGTCATTGAGGACACAGAGTCCTGTTGTAGTGAAAGAATTAAGGAGAGGGATGTGGAGACATTTTGCAGCTGTGCAATGAGTGCAAGCAGCTGTGGAGAGTTATCGGGTTGTGGAGTGGCTGGGAAGGAATCTTTGAACAGATCAAAGAATCCCTTAAGCTGTTCAGACATAGAGTCTGAAATAAGAGAGGGTAGAGAAGATGGAGGTCTTTAAAGGCAGGTTTGTTGGTCAGCAGGGAAAGCTGATCCTTCAAAGGCAGGTCTTTAGGAGATGGAGGTGTATGGGTGGACTATTTAGATTGGGTTGATGGAGATGAAGATGAGGAGGATGGTGTTTGAGGATGTGATGGAGAGGGAAGAGGAACATTAGAGAGAAGTTCCATAGCATGGGCAAAAGTAATATGGCCCAGCTTGGAGGGGTCAAAGGGTCCCTCAGCAGTGTCTGTTGCTGCATCATCAGGAGAAGGGGTTGATATTGGGGGCCTTTCAGATGCTACTTGTGTTGCATCACCTTCATTAAGGCCAGTGGTTGTTCCCTCTGCAGTGCCTTGGTGTAAAAGCACCTCATCATGGGGAGATGGGATATGCATTTCAACATCAGCAGTGGTAAATTCTGCTGATGGAATTTGCACAGAAGGGGCAGCCTCACCAAATGGATGGTATGTTTCTGAGGTTCATCAGCCTGTGTTGTTGATCCCTCAGCAGCTGTTTGGTGTTGAACAGCTGTATCATAGGGAACAGAAGATTGAGGCTGATCTGCTGGTTGGTCTAAACCAGCAGGGTGGACACCTCATGCAGACTCAGGGTGTAGAGAAGTATGAGGTGGGGACAGCGTGGACGCAGTATGGAGTGGAGAGGACTCCTGTCTTTCAATATTCTTAGCCTGTTGGCAGGCTGGAATAGTTGAGGTGGCTGTCTCTATTTGTACAACTTGTTCCTGTTGGGAGGAACCAGAGGGTCTAGGCTGACTCTGGGTAGACTCAGGTTGGAGTGAAGCAGGCTCCAATTGTGCTGAACCTTCTCCCAAAATAGGAGAGGCAGCAGGGGTGGCTTCTCTTACAACTGAACCCTGTTGAGAGGGAACAGAGGAGCTAGTTGTTTGGACTGGTTTCTTTTTGGCGAGTGATTTGCGATGGAATTGGATAGATGAAGTGGGTGATTGTGGAGAGGTGATGGGTTCTGTTTGGTCAGGGTGGGAGACTGGGTTCGGAACAGTTGGGTTGGCGTGTTCTATGGTCTCAGGTGCCACAGACGCACCAACCACAAAGGCTTCAGGTTCAACAGATGAACCAGGGTGTGGAGCCTGCTCCCCTCAGCCACAGAGGCTAAGGAAGCAGACTCAGACTGAGCTGTTTTGGCCTTCTTGTGGACAAGCCCAGCTTCAGTGGTTGCCAGGGTCCTTTTAACAAGTTTGGACCTGGCTTTGGATTTTCCCTTGGGAGCAGCTTTGGGAGCAACCCTCACATCAGAAGGTCCTTCCACTAAACCCAGTAACCTCCTCATTGGAGTAGATAGAGGAGGCTCATTGGGTAGAACAGGTGTATAGAAAACTCTATTCCCTATGACAGGGAATGCAACAGTCTTAAGTAAAGGCTGAGAGTTATATAGATGCTCACCACAATGATGCTTGAAGATGAGGCTTAGAAACGTTGGATATCGAATAGCAGCTGGACGGGTTTCTTGTTGTACCAGGCCCCTCAAATTCTAGAAAAATCCATTTGGCCATGTCAATTGTTGTCCCATCCACCAGCTGTAGAACAATGGGAACTTCATCACGACTCAGTTGGTCAAAGGAACCAACCTTACTTCCGAAGCACATTACCACCGAGGCAGAAAGAAAGCTGTAGGTCGGAGACATATCCTTCCTAAACAATGTTGCTCCGATTTTGGGTTCTGCCACACCACAGAAACGTAGCAGGTTGCCCATTTGATCATCTTCAGGTTGAGGCTTGTCATATGATGCAGCAGTTGGCAGATGAAGAACCCTCCTGAGAAGATCAATTGTTATCTCAATGGTTTGAGTCCCATTGAGAATAGTGCCCTTAATGACTTTTGTGTCCGGGTTGTAGGCACAAGGGTACATAAACTCGTACACCATCTCCTGGTACAGGACACCAGGAGTGGCAGTCATAGCATAGTTCAACGGATGAACTTGAAGAAACTCCACCATCTGTTCATAACCCTTCCCCACATATTTTTTGGTAATGGTTAGGTTAGCAATGTAGTTAGTGGGTTTGATGGTCAGCATTGTGGTAACTGATGAGTGTTTAACAACATCATCACCAACGAACACTGGAAGAAAGGGATTATTTCTTTGAGCCATTTGTGAAGGTTTGGGTATTTTGAGAAGCAGAAGACACTTAGTCGATTTAGGGTTCTTGAAGATTTCTGGAAATAGTGAAGAAGACGAAGATGAAACAGTAGGGGGTATTTATAGGATTTGAATGTGAGTGAGTATGAGTGAGTATGAGAGAGAAACATTTGGTCCTTGTCAGACCGTTTGTCAGACCACTTGAGCCCTTTTTAATCACTAACACACGTAACCCACATTATCTGCAGTAATTAGGTTAAATAAAAACAGAAATTAAGTAACTTAATTGTGAAGAAAGGTAGTTAAAAACTATTGCTCTAAGCTGTTGGTCAAACCTGTGATGAGTAGGGTCATCACAGGCTATTCATTCTTCAAGCTGTTCACTCTTCACACTGTGCTTTCAACCTGTGTTCTAATTTAACATCAGGTTGTGTTCAATAGCTGAACAGGTTACAAGACAAAGTCTTGTAGAGCAGTGTGAAGGAGTGAGCAGGGTGTAGAATGGACCATCAGAGTAGGCTGGTCGTATAAACTGTTATTGTTCAGCCTGTTGTATGCTCAAGCTGTTCAGGTTTTTCAGAAAAATGGCTAAGTACAGAACATACATAGCCTGTTCTGCCTAAGCTGCTCTGAGAAAACTTGAGCAGTGTGATACATACAAAGTCTTAGACCTTTGAGGACACTTAGTCACTCTTGTTTAACATGCCTAGCTTACTGACAAGGTAATTAAACCTGGTTTCATCAAGAGGTTTGGTGAAAATGTCTGCAAGCTGTTCATTAGTGGAAATAAAGCTTACCTCCACATTACCTTTCTGAATGTGATCCCTGATGAAGTGATGTCTGACCTCAATATGCTTTGTTCTTGAATGAAATACTGGATTGTTGGAAATGGCTATGGCACTTGTGTTATCACACAGAATAGGAATTTTTCTATACACAAGTCCATGGTCTTCAAGCTGATGCTGCATCCACAGAATCTGCCCACAGCAGCTTCCAACAGCAATCTACTCAGCTTCAGCAGTAGAAGTAGACATTGAGTTCTGCTTCTTGCTACACCAACTTATCAACTTACCACCAAGGAGTTGACATCCACCTGTAGTGCTTTTCCTATCTAGCCTGGAGCCTGCAAAGTCAGAATCTGAATAACCTGTTAGTTCAAGGCTTGAGTCTTTGGGATACCAAAGACCCAAACCTGGTGTACCCTTCAGGTATCTGAAGATTCGTTTAATAGCAGCTAGATGAGATTCCTTTGGATCAACTTGGAACCTAGCACACAAACAGGTAGCAAACATAATATCAGGTTTACTAGCAGTTAAATATAGCAAGCTCCCAATCATGCCTCTGTAAGCTGTTACTGAAACAGCTTTGCCACGGGCATCAGCATCAAATTTTACATTTGTTGCCATTGGGGTTTTAATAGGAGAACTTTGATCAAATTTAAACTTTTTCAAGAGATCAAAAGTATACTTTCTTTGATTTATAAAAATTCCAGTTGAGGTTTGTTTAACCTGTAATTCTAAAAAGAAATTAAGTTCTCCCATCATACTCATTTCATATTTGGATTTCATGAGTAATGAAAAATTCTTGCATAACTGCTCATTAGTAGAACTAAATATTATGTCATCCACATAAATTTGAACAAGCATAATATCAGTCTTCACCTTCTTTATGAACAGTGTGGTATCCACTTTACCTCTGGAATACCCATTGCTCATAAGGAACTCAGTAAGAGTGTCATACAAGGCTCTAGGGGCTTGTTTGAGACCATAGAGAGCTTTGTCCAACTTATAGACAAAACCTGGATGTTGTTCATTTTCAAAACCTGGAGGCTGCTTGACATATACTTCTTCTTGCAGCTTCCCATTTAAAAATGCACTCTTCACATCCATTTGAAATACCTTAATGCTATTATGAGCAGCGTAGGCTAGATACAAACGAATTGCTTTTATCCTGGCCACAGTAGCAAATGTCTCATCATAGTCAATTCCTTCCTCCTGTCTATAACCCTGAGCAACCAGTCTTGCCTTGTTTCTAAAGACATGGCCTTGCTCATCCATCTTATTCCTGAAAATCCATTTAGTGCTAATTATAGTTTTACCTTTAGGAGCAGGGACCAGCTTCCATACCCTGTTTCTTTCAAACTGATTTAGTTCTTCTTGCATGGCAGTGATCCAATTGGCATCTTTTAGTGCTTCATCCACCTTCTTGGACTCCATTAGTGAAACAAAACTAGAGAACATACAGAAGTTCCCTAAGCTGTCCCACCTTGTTTGTACCCCTTTGTTGATGTCACCAATTATTTGATCATTGGGGTGACATCTGACCCACTTAGGATCATTATTCAATGAGGATTCTCCTGAGTTATTGACATCTTCAGCCTGTTGAACAGCTCTCAAGACTTTCAGACACACTGTTGTCTTGAGCCTGTTCACTTGTTGAACATGTCTGTCCATTGTTGAACATATCACCAGAGGATTCAGGAAAATCAGCATTGATAGGCTCAGGACATGTAGTTGTAATTAAGTCAGTACACTTATTCACACAAGGTGTATTGATATAATCATCATCATGCCCATCATGATTAACAGGTTCCACACTGGATGTAGTGGAAGCTTTTGAGTCCTCTTCACTGTTTGAATGCATGAGATCATCAAAGTTTAGTTCTCCTGAAACTGATTGAGGAACAGCTTTGGTGGAAGCATTCTTGGAATCTTCAAATTTGACATTGATAGATTCATCTATCACCTTTCTTTTGTTGTTGTACACTCTGTAGGCTTTGGAGATAGCAGAGTAACCAAAAACACACCTTCATCAGCTTTTGGTTCAAACTTTGCCAGCTGGTCCCTATGACTGACATTTGGCTTCCTCCCTTTGAGCTGCTCATAAGGAGTCTTGTTGAACCTTTTCACCACTAAGTATCTGTTTTGAGTGAAGTAGGCAGTGTTAACAGCTTCAGCCCAGAATGATAAAGGTAAACCAGATGCAGACAACATGGTTCTAGCAGCTTCAATGAGAGTTCAGTTTCTCCTTTCAGCAACTCCATTTTGTTGTGGAGTTCTTACAGCTGAAAAGTTTTGAGTAATTCCTTTCTCTTCACAAAAGTCTTCAAGAGTACTGTTTCTGAATTCAGTACCATGATCACTTCTAAGCTGCTTTACTTGGGCAGAGTTCAACATTTCCATCTTTTTCACAAATCCAATAATTTCTCTAGCAGCCTCTCCTTTTCTCTTTAGGAAGATAACCCATGTGTACCTGGAGAGCTCATCAACCATTACTAGGGTGTATTTTCTTCCTCCTAGACTTGGGACATTGACAGGTCCAAACAAGTCTATATGGATTAAGAAAAGAGGAGTATCAATAAAAAAATTATGCTTGGATTTAAAAGATGATTTCCTCTGCTTGCCTTTCTCACAAGCTGTGCAGAGTCTATCCTTAACAAAGGTCATAGAAGGCAAACCTGACGCCAACTCTTTCTTACAGAGTTTGTTGATGTTCATGAAGTTCAGGTGTGACAGCCATTTGTGCCATAACCAGTTTAGGTCCACATTTGTTCTTATGAGAAAACAGGTTTTAGTTGTGGGATCAGCAGATTGCATGTCCACAACATATACACCTTTCTTACGTTGAGCACACATCACAACTTTGCCTTGGGGATCCAATATGTAACCCAGATTCTCATCAAATTTAACCTTGTAGCCAGCATCAAACAGTTGACTTATGCTAACAAGGTTATGTTTCAGCCCAACCACATAGGCTACTCTTTTGAACACTGCAGCACCAGCTCCATATCCCTCAGTGGTTCCCTGTCCATTATCACCAAAGGTGACTTTTGGCCCTTTTTCAGGCCTGAGATAACTCAGCAGGTCCTTACAACCTGTCATGTGCCCTGAGCAGCCACTGCCCAAGTACCAAACCTGGGATGGTTGTTTTTCCTGCAGAGTGACAAGAAGAATATTAGTCATTTTTAGGGGAACTCATCACAGAGATGAGTTCTCCTACTTCATCAACATTTATTGATGGACTTGTGATATCAACACTAATATTCCCTATTTGAATAGTATCAGTTTGGATACCACTCTCATTTACTAAGATGTTTCCAACACTGTTTATGTTAGCAGTAAGGGAACCATCAGAGTCAGCAGGCCTCATGTCCTCAGTTTCAGGACAGTCTTTGGCCAGATGTGTCTTCATTCCACATTTATAGCATTTTCTCCTTTTACCATTTTTGGAAGAAGACCTATCAGAAACACATTCTGAGTTATTTCTGTTGATTCTATCAGCAGGTTTCGCAAACTCATTACTATTTGATGAATCAACAGCTTGAGTTGAATGTTCAATAGCCACAGCTTTGCCTGTCTCTTCTTTCCTCTTTTTAGGAGGGCAGATGTCAAAGATAGGAAGCTTAATTGGCTTTTGAACTTCCACAGGTTTAGGAAATCTATTCCCAACTTTCTCAGGCTGAGCAATGGCTTTGCCTTTGCCCTTCCTGAGATGTGATTGATGCTGCCTATCAATATAATCATTATTTCTGGTTTTGAAAAACTTATTCTCATTTAAAACCAGTTTACCACTATGATTAGAAAACTTATTTGAAATCACAGCAGGTATGCCTTCAACATGAGACTTACCCTTGTTAATGGCAGACTGCTTAACTTTTGAAAACTTATTTTCAAAATGTTCAGCATTAAAAGGATTAGTAGGCCTTTTACCATCAGCGTTAGACCCAGAGCCTGTTTTGTCAACAGGCTTGGTGTCCACAGCTGCAGTTTGGACATGTTTTCCTTTCTTTTGTTTGTGTGAATCAGTAGAGTACTTAGCAAGCTGATTTGATGGAGAACTCATTCCATCAGCAGCTTTTGAGCTAGGTTCACACGAGCTGTCAGTGTTTTGAGGCCTAACAAACCTGTTTGTTGAGATTAATTTACCTTTCACTTTTTGAATAAAAGTGTTTGGAAGCTCGCCAATAGTGGACAAGTCTTCTTTCAGATTATTAACCTCAACAATGGAAGTTGCTATGTCAAGATCCCCTCCAAGATAGGCTTGAATTTGTGCAGGGATCTGTTGACTTATGCAATGGCTGACTGTTGGTACATCCCGTGTGACGATAGCAGTCTAAGTTGTCTTACATTGTGATTTAGCATATGTTTGTTATATATATTATGTATGATTGATGATTATCAGTGTTTGTATGTTTGAACTTGATGTAACGTATTACAAGAAGTTCAAACATAAAGTTCAAAGATAAAATCAGTCATAAGGTAATATCATAAGTTTCAAACACTTAGTTGTATATGTCAAAGGCTAGATTCGAATTGCATAAGAGGATACATTCGAATCTGTGATAGATTCGAATGAGACCTTAGATTCGAATATAGGATAGATTCGAGACTGTCATGTTGGACAGACTCGAATGGGCCTTGGGCCAGATTCGAGTCTGACCCACATCAGATTCGAATCTGGGTCTATAATTAGGGATAGACTCGAATGATTAGGGACTTTTTGCAGAATTCGTGAGGAATTAAGCAAGAGGCGATCTCGAGTTTATCAGCTAGGTGAGTGCCGTTTCGGAGAGAATTAGTACGTAGGATCGTTCGTGTGTCGTTCGTTCAGCGTCTAATAGTCTCCGTGTTTCCGTTGGTTGAGAGTTGTCCGTCTAACCGTCAACGAGGATTCCGCACTCGTTCACGGATCCGCGTCTAGATAGATCTTGCAGTGGTAGACCTTACAAGTGGTATCAGAGCCTACGGAGTGTTCTTGGTGTTCTTCGTGTTCATCAGATACATTCTAGGTTTCTTGACGCTAGTTGGACGGTTTTGCTATCAAAAACGTGTTTTCAAGCTTAGCAAATTCATATTCGGGAAACACTTTGTCGTTTTTCACGTTTTTGGTCGAAATCATTATTTTTCGTTTGAAAAATTGTGGTTTAATCTGTAAAACGTCAAAAAATCAAAGTGTTAGCCGTTTTTCGAGTTTGCGGCGCTCGAATCTATAGGGGTAATTAGGGTTTCACTTTATTTTCGAGTCTAACCAAAATACGCTCCTTTCCAGTCAATTTCAGTGAGTTTCGAGTCTACATTGTTTCGAATCTGTTACTACATTCGAATTGGATCTCGAGTCTGTGTTGTTTCGAGTTTATTTCGAGTCTGTTACTGTTTCGATTCTGTGCTTCGAATCTGCTAGACATTCGAATCTACTGAAGCCTTCGATTCTAAGGACCATCGAATCTAAGGAGTTCTTCGAATCTGACATTCATTTCGAATCTAATTGACTTTTAAGACTTAATCGAATTTACTCTCAACAGATTTAATATTAATTAGTTTCGAATCTATCTTGATTCGAATAAGTTAGTCTAAATCAGTTTCGAATTAAATTAATTAAGTTCAAATTCAATTTCTTTCAGAAAAGATGTCAAACCTTCAGAAATTCCTTGAGATGGATCACGAAGTTGGGAAGGCGAATGCACCGCCAAAGCTGATGAAAGTTGAGGACTATTACTGGTGGAAGGACAGATTTACGGATTTTGTACGATTCAACGACATGCGCATGTGGGTGTGCATAGATGAAGGGTACATTCCACCAGAATCTGAAGTTGAAGGCCGTCAAAAGGTCTTGTCATATCAGATGATGAAAGAGGATGACAAGAAACTATTTGAAGCTGAGAACAAAGCTTTCTCCATAATCCGTATGGCTTTACCTCAAGATATTTTACACACATTTCGGACTCAAAGGACGTCGAAGGAACTTTGGGAGTCGCTCCAGAAAAGGTGTGAAGGTAATCCTCGGGTGCGTAGAAAGCGTACAGAGCTGTTGACTCAACAGTTTGCGATTTTCAAGGCTATTAAGGATGAACAGTTGGATGATATTATCACAAGATTCTATCATCTGATAACGGAACTTGAAAGTCATGGAATTGAGTATTCGGACACTGACAAGAACAACAAGCTTCTTGATGCCCTACCAGCCAAATGGGCTATGTACGTGGCAATGATTAAGCTGAATGAGGACAAATACTATACTCAATCACTTGATGACATTGTGGGAACGTTGAGGGCATATCACTTTGAGATGATAAAGGCTGAGACTGATTACGAGCAAGTCCAGAATCCGGCAATGTATTTTGGAAAGACATCTAAATCATCAGTGACAGCTGAACCGAAGAGTGCTACAGCGTTTTTCACCGGAGAAACGTCATCGCCACCAGAGTCCGAAGACTCACTGAATCGCGCGTTCTTAGGGTTAGGAAGATCGGAAGAACCGCAACCTCAAGTCCAACAGGCATCGACCAGTCAGAGCTATTCGAAGATGCCCATGAGCGCAAAGTCAGCGGAAGAGCATCTGAATTTACTTGCTTCGTTTGTGGCCGCTTATGGAAATTATGTTCAAGGGAAGATCAATGATCCGGCTCTTTGGGACGAAGATTACGATCAGGTCGACCCTGATGACTTAGAGGAAATGGATCTTAAATGGCAACTTGCCATGGTGACCCAGAGGGTAAAAAGATTCATTAAGCGAACTGGGAGGAATCTACAAATGAACAACAAAGGGATAGGATTTGATAAGTCTAAGGTCAAATGCTACAACTGTCAGGGATTGGGACACTTCGCCAGGGAGTGTCAAAGACCGAAGGTAGAGACATACCAAGGACAGAGTCAGCATCAGGGACAGTTCCAAAATCAGTCGCAACAAAGATACCTTCCGAGTTCCTCATCTGGTCAAGCCAACCTAGCGGGTCTAATATCCAATGTCACTTCTGACAGACAGCTAGATGGTACCTATGACTGGAGTTCACATCCTGAGTCCAAATCTAGAGCTTTCATGGCTGAAGTTACGGAGAATGGTTGTGAAGAAGACGAGCAGACCACACGGGACAGCAGTCCGATGTGGGTAGAGAAGGCGAATGATCAGACCGTGCTGGAGTTTGCTGCTCAGATGGCCAACGTGGAATCTGATAACTCTAAGGTTAGTCGTTCTTATTCTCTATTTTCAGAATTATGTGCTTTGTGTGCTACTTCTAATGATAGGTTAAATCTAGTCTTAGAATCACATAAAACCATATCTGCTCAAAATGAAAACTTAAAAATAGAAAACGCTAGCCTAAATGATATAAAGCAAGACTTAAAAGAAAAGCTTAAGGCTGATGCTCAAGACGTAATAGTTCTAAAAGACAAACTGAGTGAGCAGTGTGTTAGGATAGAGCTTATGTATGAGCACGTAAAGGCCTTGACCAAAAGTCTGAAGGACAAGGACATAGAGCTAGCCGAGACCAAGGTTAAGGTAGCAGAGGCAAATAGCAAGCTGGAAAAGTTTAGGAATTCAAGCCTAAACCTAGGAAAAGTCTTAGATGCCCAAAGACAGTCTAAGAAGCCTGTAGGTCTAGGTTTTCACGAAATTCCTCCACCTTTCAATGCTAATTATGTGCCTCAGCCTCAGGAGAAAACTGACAAGTCAGTAGAATTAGAGGACCTACCTGAACCAACTCCTGAGCCTACAGTTGATAATACACCTAAGGTGGTTGACTCAACCGTCAAGGTCAAGAAAGTGAAATTTGTGTCTTCCTCCAGTGAAACACCTGCAGGAAAACAGAAAATTTCATGGGCTGACCAGGTCGAAGAGACAGACACTGTAGATGTACCAAAGGCTGTAGACACTAGTGAGACACCTAGATCTAAGGGACCAACCAAAAAGTCCATGGATAAGATGTCTTGCTTTAGATGTCACGAGAAAGGGCATGTTGCTTCTCATTGTCCACCTAGGAAAGCAGATGTTACCCCTAAGACAGTGAACCCAACACCTGTTAAGCCCTCATCCAGTGTGGCAAGCAGCAGTAGTTCTCAACCTACCGAGAAAACTGTGCAGGCCGCACCCAAACAAGTTGTGAAGAACACACCGGTTAAGGTTGGACCAAAGGAAGTGATTAGGACAAATTCACCGAATCGTGTCACAAATCAATCTAGGTCAGCACCACAACAAGTCTATAGGAGCACCACACCTAGCAGGTCACACACTCCAGTTAGGTCTCATACTCCAGTTAGACAGTATGTTCCGGTAAGAGCTCAGGGATCACAGTCTGAAATGAAGTATAATAAGAGTTATTCTAGAACACCACAACAAATGCCTACTCAAAAGCAAAGAGTGAATCTAAATCACCCGGCACCACAACAGAATTCAGTTCAAAGGCCCAAGTCACCTGAAAGGCGAGATGGGTACTTGAAAGAGTTCACGTATGTGGACGAGAATGGTATTACCAAGTCAGTCATGGCTTGGGTTCCCCGTGATAACTAACCTCTTTTCTTTCATGTGCAGGAGATAACTACCAGTCCAAACAACAAGTGGTTCGTCGACAGTGGTTGCTCCAGGCACATGACGGGGGAAAGAAGTCTTCTCACAGACTTCAAGGGGGTAATAGGGGATTTGTATCATTCGCGGGTAACAAGGGTGGAAATATCATCGGAACTGGAGAAGTCACTAATGGGACGATTACTTTGGATCAAGTTTATCACGTTGATAAACTGGTTCATAATCTCATTAGTGTCTCTCAAATCTGTGATAAGAAGAACTCGGTGTTATTTACTGACACTGAGGCGTTAGTGCTAAAGTCTGGATTCAAAATTCCTGAAGAATGGGTGTTGATGCGGGCGCCAAGGAAGAACGACTTGTACATGCTGGATATGAACAAGCCAGATACTTCGATGGGGCCAATTTGTCTACTATCCAAAGCTTCAGAGACGGAGTCCGTAGTGTGGCACAGACGCATGGCTCACCTGCACCTGAGGAAGATGAATTACATAACGAAGCATGGACTGGTGCAGGGTGTGCCCATGAAAAGTTTTCAGTTCGAGGATAAGTGTCTACCTTGCATGAAGGGCAAACAACACAAGAAGACACACAAGTCCAAGAAGCAGAATTCCATAGCCTCAACATTCGATCTGTTGCACATGGACCTTTTCGGCCCAATCAACAAAAGGAGTATTGGAGGTAGTTGGTACTGCTTAGTTATCACCGACGATTACTCACGTTTTTCTTGGGTTTTCTTTTTAGGTAAGAAGGACGAGACGGCTGCAAGGCTCATCGGGTTCTTGGACCAAGTGGAGAACTCATACGGAACTAGGGTTAAATGTATTCGTAGTGATAATGGAACTGAATTCAAAAACACTGTAATTGGTGTATATTACCTATCAAAGGGCATAGTGCATCAATTCAGTGCACCATATGAACCTCAACAGAATGGGGTGGCCGAACGTAAAAATAGAACTTTGATTGAGGCTGCAAGGACTATGCTTTCGGATTCAAAGCTTCCTACCATGTTTTGGGGGAAGGCAGTGAATACCGCGTGCCACATTTTAAACCGAGTCCT
>JAANYP010000812.1:102693-141678 GCA_020465985.1 Centrapalus pauciflorus | reverse complement strand
TCCTAACATACAATTAAGTAACCAATGAACAAGCAGCAGCAGATGTTTCCATACAAGTCAGTTGCAATCACCAATAAGTACCGAAACATATGCAACTAAATAATGCAATCTGTCACTCACAGCGGTCCTGAGCAATACAAGTAATCAAGGTAAATGCAGCAGCAGTAGTTCAGTTTCAGCAGTGTCTATCTTACGTTCCTAGCATAAAATTAAGAAATCAAGGAACAAGTACAGCAAATATTTCTATACAAGTCAGTAACAATCACCAATAAGTACCGAAACATATGCAAGTAAGTAATGCAATCTGTCACTCACAGCAGTCCTGAGCAATGCAAGTAATCAAGGAACATGCAGAAGCAGTTGTCCGGTTTCAGCAGTGTTTATCATAAGTTTCTAACATACAATTAAGTCACCATTGAACAAGCAGCAGCATATGCTGCCATACAAGTCAGTTGCAATCACCAATAAGTACCGAAACATGAGCAAGTAAGTAATGCAATCTGTCACTCACATCGGTCATGAGCAGTGCAAGTAATCAAGGAAACTGCAGCAGCAGTTGTCTAGTTTTAACAGTGTCTATCCTAATTTCCTAACATACAATTAAGTAAGCAAGGAACAAGCAGCAACACATGTTTCCATACAAGCCAATAACAATCACCAATATGTACCGAAACATATGCAAGTAAGTAACGCAATCTTGTCACTCACAGCGGTCCTGAGCAATGCAAGTAATCAAGGAAAATGCAGCAGCAGTTGTCCAGTTTCAGCAGTGTCTATCATAAGTTCCTAACACACAATTGAGTAACCAATGAACAAACAGCAGCAGATCTTTCCATACAAGTGAGTTGCAATCACCAATAAGTACCGAAACATATGCAAGTAAGTAATGCAATCTGTCACTCACAGCGGTCCTGAGCAATGCAAGTAATCAAGGAACATGCAGAAGCAGTTGTGCGGTTTCAGCAGTGTCTATCATAAGTTCCTAACATACAATTAAGTAACCATTGAACAAGCAGCAGCAGATGTTTCCATACAAGTCAGTTGCAATCACCAATAAGTACCGAAACATGAGCAAGTAAGTAATGCAATCTGTCACTCACAGCGGTCCTGAGCAGTGCAAGTAATCAAGGAACCTGCAGCAGCAGTTGTCTAGTTTTAACAGTGTCTATCCTACGTTCCTAACGTACAATTAAGTAATCAAGGAACAAGCAGCAGCACATGTTTCCATACAAGTCAGTAACAATCACCAATATGTACTGAAACAAATTCAAGTAAGTAATGCAATCTTGTCACTCATAGCGGTCCTGAGCAATGCAAGTAATCAAGGAGAATGCAGCAGCAGTTGTCCGGTTTCAGCAGTGTCTATCATGCGTTCCTAACATACAATTAAGTAATCATGGAACAAGCAGCAACATATGTTTCCATACAAGTCAGTAACAATCACAAATAAGTACCGAAACATATACAAGTAAGTAATTCAATTTGTCACCCACGGCGGTGCCGAGCAATGGAAGTAATCAAGGAACATGCAGCAGCAGTTGTCCAATTTTAGCAGTGTGTATCATACGTTCCTAACATACAATTAGGTAATCAAGGAACAAGCAGCACCAGATGTTTCCATACAAGTAAATAACAATCACCATTAAGTACCGAAACATATACAAGTAAGTAATGCAATCTTTCACTCATTGCGATCCTGAGCAATGCTAGTAATCAAGGAACACGCTGCAGCAGTTGTCCAGTTTCAGCAGTGTCTACAATTAAGTAATCATGGAACAAGCAGCAGCAGATGTTTCCATACAAGTCAGTAACAATCACCAATATGTACCGTAACATATGCAAGTAAGTAATGCAATCAGTCACTCACAGCGGTCCTGAGCGATGCAAGTAATCAAGGTAAATTCAGCAGCAGTAGTCCAGTTTCAGCAGTGTCTATCTTACGTTCCTAGCATACAATTAAGTAATCAAGGAACAAGCAGCAGCAGATATTTCCATACAAGTCAGTAACAATCAACAATAAGTACCGAAACAAATGCAAGTAAGTAATGTAATCTGTCACTCACAGCGGTCCTAAGCAGTGCAAGTAATCAAGGAACATGCAGAAGCAGTTGTCCGGTTTCAGCAGTGTCTATCATAAGTTCCTAACATACAATTAAGTAACCAATGAACATGCAGCAGCATATGTTTCCATACAAGTCAGTTGCAATCACCAATAAGTACAGAAACATATGCAAGTAAGTAATGCAATCTGTCACTCACAGCGGTCCTGTGCAATGCAAGTAATCAAGGAACCTGCAGCAACAGTTGTTTAGTTTTAACAGTGTCTATCCTACGTTCCTAACATACAATTAAGTAATCAAGGAACAAGCAGCAGCAGATATTTCCATACAAGCCAGTAACAATCACCAATAAGTACCGAAACATATGCAAGTAAGTAATGCAATCTGTCACTCACAGCGGTCCTGAGCAATGCAAGTAATCAAGGAACATGCAGAAGCAGTTGTCCGGTTTCAGCAGTGTCTATCATAAGTTCCTAAGATACAATTAAGTAACCAATGAACAAGCAGCAGCAGATGTTTCCATACAAGTCAGTTGCAATCACCAATAAGTACAGAAACATATGCAAGTAAGTAATGCAATCTGTCACTCACAGCGGTCCTGAGCAATGCAAGTAATCAAGGAACATGCAGAAGCAGTTGTCGGTTTCAGCAGTGTCTATCATAAGTTCCTAACATACAATTAAGTAACCAATGAACAAGCAGCATCAGATGTTTCCATACAAGTCAGTTGCAATCACCAATAAGTACCGAAACATATGCAAGTAAGTAATGCAATCTGTCACTCACAGCGGTCCTGAGCGATGCAAGTAATCAAGGTAAATTCAGCAGCAGTAGTCCAGTTTCAGCAGTGTCTATCTTACGTTCCTAGAATACAATTAAGTAATCAAGGAACAAGCAGCAACAGATATTTCCATACAAGTCAGTAACAATCACCAATAAGTACCGAAACATATGCAAGTAAGTAATGCAATCGGTCACTCGCAGCGGTCCTGAGCAATACAAGTAATCAAGGAACATGCAGCAGCAGTTGTCCAGTTTCAACAGTGTCTATCATGTGTTCCTAACATACAATTAAGTAATCATGGAACAAGCAGCAGCAGATGTTTCCATACAAGTCAGTAACAATCACCAATAAGTATCGAAACATATACAAGTAAGTAATTTAATCTGTCACCCACGGCGGTGCCGAGCAATGGAAGTAATCAAGGAACATGCAGCAGCAGTTGTCCAATTTTAGCAGTGTCTATCATACGTTACTAACATACAATTAGGTAATCAAGGAACAAGCAGCGCCAGATGTTTCCATACAAGTAAATAACAATCACCAATAAGTACCGAAACATATGCAAGTAAGTAATGCAGTCTGTCACTCATTGCGATCCTGAGCAATGCTAGTAATCAAGGAACACGCAGCAGCAGTTGTCCAGTTTCAGCAGTGTCTACAATTAAGTAATCAAGGAACAAGCAACAGCAGATGCTTCCATACAACAGTAACAATCACCAATATGTACCGTAACATATGCAAGTAAGTAATGCAATCTATCACTCACAGCGGTCCTGGGCGATGCAAGTAATCAAGGTAAATTCAGCAGCAGTAGTCCAGTTTCAGCAGTGGCTATCGTACGTTCCTAGCATACAATTAAGTAATCAAGGAACAAGCAGCAGCAGACATTTCCATACAAGCCAGTAACAATCACCAATAACTACCGAAACATATGCAAGTAAGTAATGCAATCTGTCACTCACAGCGGTCCTGAGCAATGCAAGTAATCAAGGAACATGCAGAAGCAGTTGTCCGGTTTCAGCAGTGTCTATCATAAGTTCCTAACATACAATTAAGTAACCAATGAACAAGCAGCAGCAGATGTTTCCATACAAGTCAGTTGCAATCACCAATAAGTACAGAAACATATGCAAGTAAGTAATGCAATCTGTCACTCACAGCGGTCCTGAGCAATGCAAGTAATCAAGGAACATGCAGAAGCAGTTGTCCGGTTTCAGCAGTGTCTATCATAAGTTCCTAACATACAATTAAGTAACCAATAAACAAGCAGCATCAGATGTTTCCATACAAGTCAGTTGTAATCACCAATAAGTACCGAAACATATGCAAGTAAGTAATGCAATCTGTCACTCACAGCGGTCCTGAGCGATGCAAGTAATCAAGGTAAATTCAGCAGCAGTAGTCCAGTTTCAGCAGTGTCTATCTTACGTTCCTAAAATACAATTAAGTAATCAAGGAACAAGCAGCACCAGATATTTCCATACAAGTCAGTAACAATCACCAATAAGTACCGAAACATATGCAAGTAAGTAATGCAATCTGTCACTCACAGCGGTCCTGAGCAATGCAAGTAATCAAGGAACATGCAGAAGGAATTGTGCGGTTTCAGCAGTGTCTATCATAAGTTCCTAACATACAATTAAGTAACCATTGAACAAGCAGCAGCAGATGTTTCCATACAAGTCAGTTAAAATCACCAATAAGTACCGAAACATGAGCAAGTAAGTAATGCAATCTGTCACTCACAGCGGTCCTGAGCAGTGCAAGTAATCAAGGAACCTGCACCAGCAGTTGTCTAGTTTTAACAGTGTCTATCCTACGTTCCTAACGTACAATTAAGTAATCAAGGAACAAGCAGCAGCACATGTTTCCATACAAGTCAGTAACAATCACCAATATGTACTGAAACAAATTCAAGTAAGTAATGCAATCTTGTCACTCATAGCGGTCCTGAGCAATGCAAGTAATCAAGGAGAATGCAGCAGCAGTTGTCCGGTTTCAGCAGTGTCTATCATGCGTTCCTAACATACAATTAAGTAATCATGGAACAAACAGCAACAGATGTTTCCATACAAGTCAGTAACAATCACAAATAAGTACCGAAACATATACAAGTAAGTAATTCAATTTGTCACCCACGGCGGTGCCGAGCAATGGAAGTAATCAAGGAACATGCAGCAGCAGTTGTCCAATTTTAGCAGTGTGTATCATACGTTCCTAACATACAATTAGGTAATCAAGGAACAAGCAGCACCAGATGTTTCCATACAAGTAAATAACAATCACCATTAAGTACCGAAACATATACAAGTAAGTAATGCAATCTTTCACTCATTGCGATCCTGAGCAATGCTAGTAATCAAGGAACACGCTGCAGCAGTTGTCCAGTTTCAGCAGTGTCTACAATTAAGTAATCATGGAACAAGCAGCAGCAGATGTTTCCATACAAGTCAGTAACAATCACCAATATTTACCGTAACATATGCGAGTAAGTAATGCAATCAGTCACTCACAGCGGTCCTGAGCGATGCAAGTAATCAAGGTAAATTCAGCAGCAGTAGTCGAGTTTCAGCAGTGTCTATCTTACGTTCCTAGCATACAATTAAGTAATCAAGGAACAAGCAGCAGCAGATATTTCCATACAAGTCAGTAACAATCAACAATAAGTACCGAAACAAATGCAAGTAAGTAATGTAATCTGTCACTCACAGCGGTCCTCAGCAGTGCAAGTAATCAAGGAACATGCAGAAGCAGTTGTCCGGTTTCAGCAGTGTCTATCATAAGTTCCTAACATACAATTAAGTAACCAATGAACATGCAGCAGCATATGTTTCCATACAAGTCAGTTGCAATCACCAATAAGTACAGAAACATATGCAAGTAAGTAATGCAATCTGTCACTCACAGCGGTCCTGTGCAATGCAAGTAATCAAGGAACCTGCAGCAACAGTTGTTTAGTTTTAACAGTGTCTATCCTACGTTCCTAACATACAATTAAGTAATCAAGGAACAAGCAGCAGCAGATATTTCCATACAAGCCAGTAACAATCACCAATAAGTACCGAAACATATGCAAGTAAGTAATGCAATCTGTCACTCACAGCGGTCCTGAGCAATGCAAGTAATCAAGGAACATGCAGAAGCAGTTGTCCGGTTTCAGCAGTGTCTATCATAAGTTCCTAAGATACAATTAAGTAACCAATGAACAAGCAGCAGCAGATGTTTCCATACAAGTCAGTTGCAATCACCAATAAGTACAGAAACATATGCAAGTAAGTAATGCAATCTGTCACTCACAGCGGTCCTGAGCAATGCAAGAAATCAAGGAACATGCAGAAGCAGTTGTCGGTTTCAGCAGTGTCTATCATAAGTTCCTAACATACAATTAAGTAACCAATGAACAAGCAGCATCAGATGTTTCCATACAAGTCAGTTGCAATCACCAATAAGTACCGAAACATATGCAAGAAAGTAATGCAATCTGTCACTCACAGCGGTCCTGAGCGATGCAAGTAATCAAGGTAAATTCAGCAGCAGTAGTCCAGTTTCAGCAGTGTCTATCTTACGTTCCTAGAATACAATTAAGTAATCAAGGAACAAGCAGCAACAGATATTTCCATACAAGTCAGTAACAATCACCAATAAGTACCGAAACATATGCAAGTAAGTAATGCAATCGGTCACTCGCAGCGGTCCTGAGCAATACAAGTAATCAAGGAACATGCAGCAGCAGTTGTCCAGTTTCAACAGTGTCTATCATGTGTTCCTAACATACAATTAAGTAATCATGGAACAAGCAGCAGCAGATGTTTCCATACAAGTCAGTAACAATCACCAATAAGTATCGAAACATATACAAGTAAGTAATTTAATCTGTCACCCACGGCGGTGCCGAGCAATGGAAGTAATCAAGGAACATGCAGCAGCAGTTGTCCAATTTTAGCAGTGTCTATCATACGTTACTAACATACAATTAGGTAATCAAGGAACAAGCAGCGCCAGATGTTTCCATACAAGTAAATAACAATCACCAATAAGTACCGAAACATATGCAAGTAAGTAATGCAGTCTGTCACTCATTGCGATCCTGAGCAATGCTAGTAATCAAGGAACACGCAGCAGCAGTTGTCCAGTTTCAGCAGTGTCTACAATTAAGTAATCAATGAACAAGCAGCAGCAGATGCTTCCATACAACAGTAACAATCACCAATATGTACCGTAACATATGCAAGTAAGTAATGCAATCTATCACTCACAGCGGTCCTGGGCGATGCAAGTAATCAAGGTAAATTCAGCAGCAGTAGTCCAGTTTCAGCAGTGGCTATCGTACGTTCCTAGCATACAATTAAGTAATCAAGGAACAAGCAGCAGCAGACATTTCCATACAAGCCAGTAACAATCACCAATAACTACCGAAACATATGCAAGTAAGTAATGCAATCTGTCACTCACAGCGGTCCTGAGCAATGCAAGTAATCAAGGAACATGCAGAAGCAGTTGTCCGGTTTCAGCAGTGTCTATCATAAGTTCCTAACATACAATTAAGTAACCAATGAACAAGCAGCAGCAGATGTTTCCATACAAGTCAGTTGCAATCACCAATAAGTACAGAAACATATGCAAGTAAGTAATGCAATCTGTCACTCACAGCGGTCCTGAGCAATGCAAGTAATCAAGGAACATGCAGAAGCAGTTGTCCGGTTTGAGCAGTGTCTATCATAAGTTCCTAACATACAATTAAGTAACCAATAAACAAGCAGCATCAGATGTTTCCATACAAGTCAGTTGTAATCACCAATAAGTACCGAAACATATGCAAGTAAGTAATGCAATCTGTCACTCACAGCGGTCCTGAGCGATGCAAGTAATCAAGGTAAATTCAGCAGCAGTAGTCCAGTTTCAGCAGTGTCTATCTTACGTTCCTAAAATACAATTAAGTAATCAAGGAACAAGCAGCACCAGATATTTCCATACAAGTCAGTAACAATCACCAATAAGTACCGAAACATATGCAAGTAAGTAATGCAATCCGTCACTCACAGCGGTCCTGAGCAATGCAAGTAATCAAGGAACATGCAGAAGCAGTTGTCCGGTTTCAGCAGTGTCTATCATAAGTTCCTAACATAAATTAAGTAACCAATGAACAAGCAGCAGCAGATGTTTCCATACAAGTCAGTTGCAATCACCAATAAGTACAGAAACCTATGCAAGTAAGTAATGCAATCTGTCACTCACAGCGGTCCTGAGCAATGCAAGTAATCATGGAACCTGCAGCAGCAATTGTCTAGTTTTAACAGTGTCTATCCTACGTTCCTAACATACAATTACGTAATCAAGGAACAAGCAGCAGCACATGTTTCCATACAAGCCAGTAACAATCACCAATATGTACCGAAACAAATGCAAGTAAGTAATGCAATCTTGTCACTCATAGCGGTCCTGAGCAATGCAAGTAATCAAGGAAAATGCAGAAGCAGTTGTCCAGTTTCAGCAGTGTCTATCATAAGTTCCTAACATACTATTAAGTAACCAATGAACAAGCAGCAGCAGATGTTTCAATACAAGTCAGTTGCAATCACCAATAAGTACCGAAAGATATGCAACTAAGTAATGCAATCTGTCACTCGCAGCGGTCCTGAGCAATACAAGTAATCAAGGAACATGGAGCAGCAGTTGTCCAGTTTCAACAGTGTCTATCATGCGTTCCTAACATAGAATTAAGTAATCATGGAACAAGCAGCAGCAGATGTTTCCATACAAGTCAGTAACAATCACCAATAAGTACCGAAACATATACAAGTAAGTAATTCAATCTGTCACCCACGGCGGTGCCGAGCAATGGAAGTAATCAAGGAACATGCAGCAGCAGTTGTCCAATTTTAGCAGTGTCCATCATACGTTCCTAACATACAATTAGGTAATCAAGGAACAAGCAGCACCAGATGTTTCCATACAAGTAAATAACAATAAAAAATAAGTACCGAAACATATGCAAGTAAGTAATGCAATCTGTCACTCATTGCGATCCTGAGCAATGCTAGTAATCAAGGAACACGCAGCAGCAGTTGTCCAGTTTCAGCAGTGTCTACAATTAAGTAATCAAGGAACAAGCAGCAGCCGATGTTTCCATACAAGTCGGTAACAATCACCAATATGTACCGCAACATATGCAAGTAAGTAATGCAATCTGTCACTCACAGCGGTCCTGAGCGATGCAAGTAATCAAGGTAAATTCAGCAGCAGTAGTCCAGTTTCAGCAGTGTCTATCTTTCGTTCCTAGCATACAATTAAGTAATCAAGGAACAAGCAGCAGCAGATAATTCCATACAAGTCAGTAACAATCACCAATGAGTACCGAAACATATGCAAGTAAGTAATGCAATCTGTCACTCACTGAGGTCCTGAGCAGTGCAAGTAATCAAGGAACCTACAGCAGCAGTTGTCTAGTTTTAACAGTGTCTATCCTACGTTCCTAACATACAATTAAGTAATCAAGGAACAAGCAGCATCACATGTTTCCGTACAAGCCAGTAAAAATCACCAATATGTACCGTAACATATGCAAGTAAGTAATGCAATCTGTCACTCATTGCGGTCCTGAGCAATGCTAGTAATCAAGGAACAGGCAGCAGCAGTTGTCCAGTTTCAGCAGTGTCTACAATTAAGTAATCAAGGAACAAGCAGCAGCAGATGTTTCCATACAAGTCAATTGCAATCACCAATAAGTACCGAAACATATGCAAGTAAGTAACGCAATCTGTCACTCACAGCGGTCCTGAGCAGTGCAAGTAATCAAGGAACCTGCAGCAGCAGTTGTATAGTTTTAACAGTGTCTATCCTACGTTCCTAACATACAATTAAGTAATCAAGGAACAAGCAGCAACACATGTTTCCATACAAGCCAGTAACAATCATCAATATGTACCGTAACATATGCAAGTAAGTAATTCAATCTGTCACTCACAGCGGTCCTTAGCGATGCAAGTAATCAGGGAACATGCAGCAACAGTTGTCCCGTTTCAGCAGTGTCTATCATAAGTTCCTAACATACAATTAAGTAATCAAGGAACAAGCAGCAGCAGATATTTCCATACAAGCCAGTAACAATCACCAATAAGTACCGAAACATATGCAAGTAAGTAATGCAATCTGTCACTCACAGCGGTCCTGAGCAATGCAAGTAATCAAGGAACATGCAGAAGCAGTTGTCCGGTTTCAGCAGTGTTTATCATAAGTTCCTAAGATACAATTAAGTAACCAATGAACAAGCAGCAGCAGATGTTTCCATACAAGTCAGTTGCAATCACCAATAAGTACAGAAACATATGCAAGTAAGTAATGCAATCTGTCACTCACAGCGGTCCTGAGCAATGCAAGTAATCAAGGAACATGCAGAAGCAGTTGTCGGTTTCAGCAGTGTCTATCATAAGTTCCTAACATACAATTAAGTAACCAATGAACAAGCAGCATCAGATGTTTCCACACAAGTCAGTTGCAATCACCAATAAGTACCGAAACATATGCAAGTAAGTAATGCAATCTGTCACTCACAGCGGTCCTGAGCGATGCAAGTAATCAAGGTAAATTCAGCAGCAGTAGTCCAGTTTCAGCAGTGTCTATCTTACGTTCCTAGAATACAATTAAGTAATCAAGGAACAAGCAGCAACAGATATTTCCATACAAGTCAGTAACAATCACCAATAAGTACCGAAACATATGCAAGTAAGTAATGCAATCGGTCACTCGCAGCGGTCCTGAGCAATACAAGTAATCAAGGAACATGCAGCAGCAGTTGTCCAGTTTCAACAGTGTCTATCATGTGTTCCTAACATACAATTAAGTAATCATGGAACAAGCAGCAGCAGATGTTTCCATACAAGTCAGTAACAATCACCAATAAGTACCGAAACATATACAAGTAAGTAATTTAATCTGTCACCCACGGCGGTGCCGAGCAATGGAAGTAATCAAGGAACATGCAGCAGCAGTTGTCCAATTTTAGCAGTGTCTATCATACGTTACTAACATACAATTAGGTAATCAAGGAACAAGCAGCACCAGATGTTTCCATACAAGTAAATAACAATCACCAATAAGTACCGAAACATATGCAAGTAAGTAATGCAGTCTGTCACTCATTGCGATCCTGAGCAATGCTAGTAATCAAGGAACACGCAGCAGCAGTTGTCCAGTTTCAGCAGTGTCTACAATTAAGTAATCAAGGAACAAGCAGCAGCAGATGCTTCCATACAACAGTAACAATCACCAATATGTACCGTAACATATGCAAGTAAGTAATGCAATCTATCACTCACAGCGGTCCTGGGCGATGCAAGTAATCAAGGTAAATTCAGCAGCAGTAGTCCAGTTTCAGCAGTGGCTATCGTACGTTCCTAGCATACAATTAAGTAATCAAGGAACAAGCAGCAGCAGACATTTCCATACAAGCCAGTAACAATCACCAATAACTACCGAAACATATGCAAGTAAGTAATGCAATCTGTCACTCACAGCGGTCCTGAGCAATGCAAGTAATCAAGGAACATGCAGAAGCAGTTGTCCGGTTTCAGCAGTGTCTATCATAAGTTCCTAACATACAATTAAGTAACCAATGAACAAGCAGCAGCAGATGTTTCCATACAAGTCAGTTGCAATCACCAATAAGTACAGAAACATATGCAAGTAAGTAATGCAATCTGTCACTCACAGCGGTCCTGAGCAATGCAAGTAATCAAGGAACATGCAGAAGCAGTTGTCCGGTTTCAGCAGTGTCTATCATAAGTTCCTAACATACAATTAAGTAACCAATAAACAAGCAGCATCAGATGTTTCCATACAAGTCAGTTGTAATCACCAATAAGTACCGAAACATATGCAAGTAAGTAATGCAATCTGTCACTCACAGCGGTCCTGAGCGATGCAAGTAATCAAGGTAAATTCAGCAGCAGTAGTCCAGTTTCAGCAGTGTCTATCTTACGTTCCTAAAATACAATTAAGTAATCAAGGAACAAGCAGCACCAGATATTTCCATACAAGTCAGTAACAATCACCAATAAGTACCGAAACATATGCAAGTAAGTAATGCAATTTGTCACTCACAGCGGTCCTGAGCAATGCAAGTAATCAAGGAACATGCAGAAGCAGTTGTCCGGTTTCAGCAGTGTCTATCATAAGTTCCTAACATAAATTAAGTAACCAATGAACAAGCAGCAGCAGATGTTTCCATACAAGTCAGTTGCAATCACCAATAAGTACAGAAACCTATGCAAGTAAGTAATGCAATCTGTCACTCACAGCGGTCCTGAGCAATGCAAGTAATCATGGAACCTGCAGCAGCAATTGTCTAGTTTTAACAGTGTCTATCCTACGTTCCTAACATACAATTACGTAATCAAGGAACAAGCAGCAGCACATGTTTCCATACAAGCCAGTAACAATCACCAATATGTACCGAAACAAATGCAAGTAAGTAATGCAATCTTGTCACTCATAGCGGTCCTGAGCAATGCAAGTAATCAAGGAAAATGCAGAAGCAGTTGTCCAGTTTCAGCAGTGTCTATCATAAGTTCCTAACATACTATTAAGTAACCAATGAACAAGCAGCAGCAGATGTTTCAATACAAGTCAGTTGCAATCACCAATAAGTACCGAAAGATATGCAACTAAGTAATGCAATCTGTCACTCGCAGCGGTCCTGAGCAATACAAGTAATCAAGGAACATGGAGCAGCAGTTGTCCAGTTTCAACAGTGTCTATCATGCGTTCCTAACATAGAATTAAGTAATCATGGAACAAGCAGCAGCAGATGTTTCCATACAAGTCAGTAACAATCACCAATAAGTACCGAAACATATACAAGTAAGTAATTCAATCTGTCACCCACGGCGGTGCCGAGCAATGGAAGTAATCAAGGAACATGCAGCAGCAGTTGTCCAATTTTAGCAGTGTCCATCATACGTTCCTAACATACAATTAGGTAATCAAGGAACAAGCAGCACCAGATGTTTCCATACAAGTAAATAACAATAAAAAATAAGTACCGAAACATATGCAAGTAAGTAATGCAATCTGTCACTCATTGCAATCCTGAGCAATGCTAGTAATCAAGGAACACGCAGCAGCAGTTGTCCAGTTTCAGCAGTGTCTACAATTAAGTAATCAAGGAACAAGCAGCAGCAGATGTTTCCATACAAGTCGGTAACAATCACCAATATGTACCGTAACATATGCAAGTAAGTAATGCAATCTGTCACTCACAGCGGTCCTGAGCGATGCAAGTAATCAAGGTAAATTCAGCAGCAGTAGTCCAGTTTCAGCAGTGTATATCTTTCGTTCCTAGCATACAATTAAGTAATCAAGGAACAAGCAGCAGCAGATATTTCCATACAAGTCAGTAACAATCACCAATGAGTACCGAAACATATGCAAGTAAGTAATGCAATCTGTCACTCACTGAGGTCCTGAGCAGTGCAAGTAATCAAGGAACCTACAGCAGCAGTTGTCTAGTTTTAACAGTGTCTATCCTACGTTCCTAACATACAATTAAGTAATCAAGGAACAAGCAGCATCACATGTTTCCGTACAAGCCAGTAAAAATCACCAATATGTACCGTAACATATGCAAGTAAGTAATGCAATCTGTCACTCATTGCGGTCCTGAGCAATGCTAGTAATCAAGGAACAGGCAGCAGCAGTTGTCCAGTTTCAGCAGTGTCTACAATTAAGTAATCAAGGAACAAGCAGCAGCAGATGTTTCCATACAAGTCAATTGCAATCACCAATAAGTACCGAAACATATGCAAGTAAGTAACGCAATCTGTCACTCACAGCGGTCCTGAGCAGTGCAAGTAATCAAGGAACCTGCAGCAGCAGTTGTATAGTTTTAACAGTGTCTATCCTACGTTCCTAACATACAATTAAGTAATCAAGGAACAAGCAGCAACACATGTTTCCATACAAGCCAGTAACGATCATCAATATGTACCGTAACATATGCAAGTAAGTAATTCAATCTGTCACTCACAGCGGTCCTTAGCGATGCAAGTAATCAGGGAACATGCAGCAACAGTTGTCCCGTTTCAGCAGTGTCTATCATAAGTTCCTAACATACAATTAAGTAATCAAGGAACAAGCAGCAGCAGATATTTCCATACAAGCCAGTAACAATCACCAATAAGTACCGAAACATATGCAAGTAAGTAATGCAATCTGTCACTCACAGCGGTCCTGAGCAATGCAAGTAATCAAGGAACATGCAGAAGCAGTTGTCCGGTTTCAGCAGTGTCTATCATAAGTTCCTAAGATACAATTAAGTAACCAATGAACAAGCAGCAGCAGATGTTTCCATACAAGTCAGTTGCAATCACCAATAAGTACAGAAACATATGCAAGTAAGTAATGCAATCTGTCACTCACAGCGGTCCTGAGCAATGCAAGAAATCAAGGAACATGCAGAAGCAGTTGTCGGTTTCAGCAGTGTCTATCATAAGTTCCTAACATACAATTAAGTAACCAATGAACAAGCAGCATCAGATGTTTCCATACAAGTCAGTTGCAATCACCAATAAGTACCGAAACATATGCAAGAAAGTAATGCAATCTGTCACTCACAGCGGTCCTGAGCGATGCAAGTAATCAAGGTAAATTCAGCAGCAGTAGTCCAGTTTCAGCAGTGTCTATCTTACGTTCCTAGAATACAATTAAGTAATCAAGGAACAAGCAGCAACAGATATTTCCATACAAGTCAGTAACAATCACCAATAAGTACCGAAACATATGCAAGTAAGTAATGCAATCGGTCACTCGCAGCGGTCCTGAGCAATACAAGTAATCAAGGAACATGCAGCAGCAGTTGTCCAGTTTCAACAGTGTCTATCATGTGTTCCTAACATACAATTAAGTAATCATGGAACAAGCAGCAGCAGATGTTTCCATACAAGTCAGTAACAATCACCAATAAGTACCGAAACATATACAAGTAAGTAATTTAATCTGTCACCCACGGCGGTGCCGAGCAATGGAAGTAATCAAGGAACATGCAGCAGCAGTTGTCCAATTTTAGCAGTGTCTATCATACGTTACTAACATACAATTAGGTAATCAAGGAACAAGCAGCACCAGATGTTTCCATACAAGTAAATAACAATCACCAATAAGTACCGAAACATATGCAAGTAAGTAATGCAGTCTGTCACTCATTGCGATCCTGAGCAATGCTAGTAATCAAGGAACACGCAGCAGCAGTTGTCCAGTTTCAGCAGTGTCTACAATTAAGTAATCAAGGAACAAGCAGCAGCAGATGCTTCCATACAACAGTAACAATCACCAATATGTACCGTAACATATGCAAGTAAGTAATGCAATCTATCACTCACAGCGGTCCTGGGCGATGCAAGTAATCAAGGTAAATTCAGCAGCAGTAGTCCAGTTTCAGCAGTGGCTATCATACGTTCCTAGCATACAATTAAGTAATCAAGGAACAAGCAGCAGCAGACATTTCCATACAAGCCAGTAACATTCACCAATAACTACCGAAACATATGCAAGTAAGTAATGCAATCTGTCACTCACAGCGGTCCTGAGCAATGCAAGTAATCAAGGAACATGCAGAAGCAGTTGTCCGGTTTCAGCAGTGTCTATCATAAGTTCCTAACATACAATTAAGTAACCAATGAACAAGCAGCAGCAGATGTTTCCATACAAGTCAGTTGCAATCACCAATAAGTACAGAAACATATGCAAGTAAGTAATGCAATCTGTCACTCACAGCGGTCCTGAGCAATGCAAGTAATCAAGGAACATGCAGAAGCAGTTGTCCGGTTTGAGCAGTGTCTATCATAAGTTCCTAACATACAATTAAGTAACCAATAAACAAGCAGCATCAGATGTTTCCATACAAGTCAGTTGTAATCACCAATAAGTACCGAAACATATGCAAGTAAGTAATGCAATCTGTCACTCACAGCGGTCCTGAGCGATGCAAGTAATCAAGGTAAATTCAGCAGCAGTAGTCCAGTTTCAGCAGTGTCTATCTTACGTTCCTAAAATACAATTAAGTAATCAAGGAACAAGCAGCACCAGATATTTCCATACAAGTCAGTAACAATCACCAATAAGTACCGAAACATATGCAAGTAAGTAATGCAATTTGTCACTCACAGCGGTCCTGAGCAATGCAAGTAATCAAGGAACATGCAGAAGCAGTTGTCCGGTTTCAGCAGTGTCTATCATAAGTTCCTAACATAAATTAAGTAACCAATGAACAAGCAGCAGCAGATGTTTCCATACAAGTCAGTTGCAATCACCAATAAGTACAGAAACCTATGCAAGTAAGTAATGCAATCTGTCACTCACAGCGGTCCTGAGCAATGCAAGTAATCATGGAACCTGCAGCAGCAGTTGTCTAGTTTTAACAGTGTCTATCCTACGTTCCTAACATACAATTACGTAATCAAGGAACAAACAGCAGCACATGTTTCCATACAAGCCAGTAACAATCACCAATATGTACCGAAACAAATGCAAGTAAGTAATGCAATCTTGTCACTCATAGCGGTCCTGAGCAATGCAAGTAATCAAGGAAAATGCAGAAGCAGTTGTCCAGTTTCAGCAGTGTCTATCATAAGTTCCTAACATACTATTAAGTAACCAATGAACAAGCAGCAGCAGATGTTTCAATACAAGTCAGTTGCAATCACCAATAAGTACCGAAAGATATGCAACTAAGTAATGCAATCTGTCACTCGCAGCGGTCCTGAGCAATACAAGTAATGAAGGAACATGGAGCAGCAGTTGTCCAGTTTCAACAGTGTCTATCATGCGTTCCTAACATACAATTAAGTAATCATGGAACAAGCAGCAGCAGATGTTTCCATACAAGTCAGTAACAATCACCAATAAGTACCGAAACATATACAAGTAAGTAATTCAATCTGTCACCCACGGCGGTGCCGAGCAATGGAAGTAATCAAGGAACATGCAGCAGCAGTTGTCCAATTTTAGCAGTGTCCATCATACGTTCCTAACATACAATTAGGTAATCAAGGAACAAGCAGCACCAGATGTTTCCATACAAGTAAATAACAATAAAAAATAAGTACCGAAACATATGCAAGTAAGTAATGCAATCTGTCACTCATTGCGATCCTGAGCAATGCTAGTAATCAAGGAACACGCAGCAGCAGTTGTCCAGTTTCAGCAGTGTCTACAATTAAGTAATCAAGGAACAAGCAGCAGCAGATGTTTCCATACAAGTCGGTAACAATCACCAATATGTACCGTAACATATGCAAGTAAGTAATGCAATCTGTCACTCACAGCGGTCCTGAGCGATGCAAGTAATCAAGGTAAATTCAGCAGCAGTAGTCCAGTTTCAGCAGTGTCTATCTTTCGTTCCTAGCATACAATTAAGTAATCAAGGAACAAGCAGCAGCAGATATTTCCATACAAGTCAGTAACAATCACCAATGAGTACCGAAACATATGCAAGTAAGTAATGCAATCTGTCACTCACTGAGGTCCTGAGCAGTGCAAGTAATCAAGGAACCTACAGCAGCAGTTGTCTAGTTTTAACAGTGTCTATCCTACGTTCCTAACATACAATTAAGTAATCAAGGAACAAGCAGCATCACATGTTTCCATACAAGCCAGTAAAAATCACCAATATGTACCGTAACATATGCAAGTAAGTAATGCAATCTGTCACTCATTGCGGTCCTGAGCAATGCTAGTAATCAAGGAACAGGCAGCAGCAGTTGTCCAGTTTCAGCAGTGTCTACAATTAAGTAATCAAGGAACAAGCAGCAGCAGATGTTTCCATACAAGTCAATTGCAATCACCAATAAGTACCGAAACATATGCAAGTAAGTAACGCAATCTGTCACTCACAGCGGTCCTGAGCAGTGCAAGTAATCAAGGAACCTGCAGTAGCAGTTGTATAGTTTTAACAGTGTCTATCCTACGTTCCTAACATACAATTAAGTAATCAAGGAACAAGCAGCAACACATGTTTCCATACAAGCCAGTAACAATCATCAATATGTACCGTAACATATGCAAGTAAGTAATTTAATCTGTCACTCACAGAGGTCCTTAGCGATGCAAGTAATCAGGGAACATGCAGCAACAGTTGTCCCGTTTCAGCAGTGTCTATCATAAGTTCCTAACATACAATTAAGTAATCAAGGAACAAGCAGCAGCAGATGTTTACATACAAGTCAGTAGCAATCACCGATTAGTACCGAAACATATACAAGTAAGTAATGCAATCTGTCACTCACAGCGGTCCTGAGCGATGCAAGTAATCAAGGTAAATTCAGCAGCAGTAGTCCAGTTTCAGCAGTGTCTATCTTACGTTCCTAGCATACAATTAAGTAATCAAGGAACAAGCAGCAGCAGATATTTCCATACAAGTCAGTTGCAATCACCAATAAGTACCTAAACATAGGCAAGTAAGTAATGCAATCTGTCACTCACAGCGGTCCTGAGCAATGCAAGTAATCAAGGAACCTGCAGCAGCAGTTGTCTAGTTTTAACAGTGTCTATCCTACGTTCCTAACATACAATTAAGTAATCAAGTAACAAGCAGCAGCACATGTTTCCATACAAGCCAGTAACAATCACCAATATGTACCGAAACATATGCAAGTAAGAAATGCAATTTTGTCACTCACAGTGGTCCTGAGCAATGCAAGTAATCAAGGAAAATGCAGCAGCAGTTGTCCAATTTCAGCAGTGTCTATCATAAGTTCCTAACATACAATTAAGTAACCAATGAACAAGCAGCAGCAGATGTTTCCATACAAGTCAATTGCAATCACCAATAAGTACCGAAAGATATGCAACTAAGTAATGCAATCTGTCACTCGCAACGGTCCTGAGCAATACAAGTAATCAAGGAACATGCAGCAGCAGTTGTCCAGTTTCAACAGTGTCTATCATGCGTTCCTAACATACAATTAAGTAATCATGGAACAAGCAGCAGCAGATGTTTCCATACAAGTCAGTAACAATCACCAATAAGTACCGAAACATATACAAGTAAGTAATGCACTCTGTCACCCACGGCGGTGCCGAGCAATGAAAGTAATCAAGGAACATCCAGCAGCAGTTGTCCAATTTTAGCAGTGTCTATCATACGTTCCTAACATACAATTAGGTAATCAAGGAACAAGCAGCACCAGATGTTTCCATACAAGTTAGTTGCAATCACCAATAAGTACCGAAACTTATGCAAGTAAGTAATGCAATCTGTCACTCATTGCGATCCTGAGCAATGCTAGTAATCAAGGAACACGCAGCAGCAGTTGTCCAGTTTCAGCAGTGTCTACAATTAAGTAATCAAGGAACAAGCAGCAGCAGATGTTTCCATACAAGTCAGTAACAATCACCAATATGTACCGTAACATATGCAAGTAAGTAATGCAATCTGTCACTCACAGCGGTCCTGAGCGATGCAAGTAATCAAGGTAAATTCAGCAGCAGTAGTCCAGTTTCAGCAGTGTCTATCTTACGTTCCTAGCATACAATTAAGTAATCAAGGAACAAGCAGCAGCAGATATTTCCATACAAGTCAGTAACAATCACCAATAAGTATCGAAACATATGCAAGTAAGTAATGCAATCTGTCACTCACAGCGGTTTTGAGCAATGCAAGTAATCAAGGAACATGCAGAAGCAGTTGTCCGGTTTCAGCAGTGTCTATCATAAGTTCCTAACATACAATTAAGTAACCAATGAACAAGCAGCAGCAGATGTTTCCATACAAGTCAGTTGCAATCACAAATAAGTACAGAAACATATGCAAGTAAGTAATGCAATCTGTCACTCACAGCGGTCCTGAGCAATGCAAGTAATCAAGGAACCTGCAGCAACAGTTGTCTAGTTTTAACAGTGTCTATCCTACGTTCCTAACGTACAATTAAGTAGTCAAGGAACAAGCAATGATGTGATCTCACCCTATGAAAGTATGATAGATCACGACTGCCCGATCGTTCTAATGGTTGTTTCAAGTAAATTGGATAGGACCGCGACCCGTTGTCTATAAACGAGACAAGAACCTTGGTATAAGTGGATCCGCGACCTGTTGCCTATATACGAGGCAAGAACTTTGGTATAGAGAACGCCACAATCAACCCCACCAAGTTGATTGATAAGTTTCGAACGCCACAAGCTAAAACACTCGATAAGTTCTAAAAGTTCGTAAGGAACAATAAGAGTTAAAAACTCACAATTTTACACAAAAATGAAGGATCATTGAAATGGTTACATTGAGTGCCTATTTATAGGAGAAAATATAAGACCAACTACTTATCTAGATAAGTTGCACAAGCTATCACGATAAGCTATCAAATAAGCAAGACTACTTATCAAAAGGGCATTATTGACATTTCACCACTTGAAGCTTCTAGTAGGTAATAATCATGAAAGTAACTTCTATCTCTTTATCTCCTCCAAGTAAATGGACATAATGTTGAGAAAACCTTCAAAATGCATTGAATTGAATCTTTGACAAGTTCATTAACATGGACACCTTTATGGGCAGATTCATGGACGTGGCTAAGGACATATTTTGGGCCTTTTTTATTCTTGAAAATATAGGAAAAAGGCTAAGGTTGAAGTGGGCTTTTATTTCACTCAAATTGGGCTTAAATGAGGAAGTTATGGCCAAAACAATGCACATGGGTGGGCTTGGCCGAATTTTATTTACTTTTGGGCTTTTGTGGATTAAAGTGAGAACTTGGGCTCCAAAACTTGGACTAATATAAGTGTTCAACTTGGATCAACATTAGGAAGCGTGCTTGGTTGTTTTGCGAACAAACGTGAGCTTGATTCCGACAATATTTAATCATTCCATTGAGAACATCCTGGAACATCTTGGATTTTGATCTTGTGATAGGTCCGATCTTCCACCTTAACGGATCTTCGTCATCTCGGTCCTTGGATAGGTTCTCATCATTCCCCTCCTCTTGAAAGTGATTTGTCCTCAAATCTTCACCTGCATCAAACAGAGTCAAGTCAGTTACATTAAAAACATCATGAACATTATACTCATCTGGAAGATCAAGTTTGTAAGCATTGTCATTGATTTTCTGCAACACTTGAAATGGTCCATCTCCTCTTGGCATTAACTTTGACTTCCGTTTTGTTGGAAACCGTTCCTTCCGCAAATTAAGCCACACCCAGTCTCCTGGTTCAAAAATAATCTTTCTTTTTCCCTTGTTTGCTTGTTGTTCATACCTCTTGGTGCGCTCTTCAATGTTCTGTTTTGCCTGCTCATGGATTTGCTTGACAAATTCCGCCTTCTTCTTGCCATCTAAATTCAAATGCTCATTCACAGGCAAAGGAGTTAAATCCATAGGAGTTAATGGCTTAAATCCATACACAATCTCGAAAGGTGAAAACTTAGTAGCAGAATGCACATTTCGATTATATGCAAACTCAACATGGGGTAAGCATTGCTCCCAAGTTTTCACATTTCTTCCCACTATTGATCTCAATAAAGTACCAAGTGTACAATTCACAACTTCAGTTTGTCCATCCGTTTGGGGATGACAAGTTGTAGAAAACAAAAGCTTTGTTCCCAATTTTCCCCACAACGTTTTCTAAAAGTAACTTAAAAACTTTGTGTCCCGATCCGAGACGATAGTTCTTGGCATGCCATGCAATCTAACCACTTCTTTGAAAAACAAATCTGAAATATGTGAGGCATCATTGGTTCGATTGCATGGAATGAAATGCGCCATTTTCGAAAACCGATCAACAACCACAAATATCGAATCTTTGCCATTTTTAGTTCTTGGCAATCCCAACACAAAATCCATAGAAAGATCAACCCATGGTTCACTTGGTATAGGCAGAGGAGTGTATAAACCATGAGGTTGAACCTTTGATTTGGCTTGTTTACAAACAATGCACTTTTCACAAACTTTTCCAACATAAACTTTCATTTTTGGCCAAAAGAAATGTTCCTGCAAAATATTCAATGTTTTTGTCACACCAAAATGACCCATAAGGCCTCCACTATGTGCCTCCCAAACCAAAAGTTCACGTAAAGAAGTGTTTGGAATGCAAAGCTTTGATTCTTTGAACAAAAACCCATCATGTATGAAATACTTTTCAAAAGAGCCCTTTTCACAACTTTGAAAAATCATACCAAAATCCACATCTTCACGATACAACTCTTTGATTTTTTCAAAACCCAGAATTTTAGAGTCAAGAGAAGAGAGTAAAAAGTACCTTCGTGAAAGTGCATCAGCCACAATATTTTCCTTACCTTTCTTGAATCGGATGACATATGGAAATGTCTCAAGAAACTCCATCCACCTAGCATGTCTCTTGTTGAGCTTTTGTTGTCCTTTTAGAAACTTCAAGGACTCATGATCAGAATGAATGACAAACTCCTTGGTCCACAAATAGTGTTGCCAAGTTTTTAGTGCTCGAACCAAGGCATACATCTCTTTGTCATATGTAGGATAGTTTAAAGTTGCACCACTTAACTTTTCACTAAAATATACCAATGGTTTTCCTTCTTGCATTAAAACCGCACCAATTCCAACACCCGATGCATCACACTCAATCTCAAAAGTTTTATCAAAATTTGGCAAAGAAAGCAAAGGAGCATGAGTTAAATGAAACTTCAGTTTTTCAAAAGCTTGCTCTTGCTCTTTGCCCCATTTAAAACCAACATTCTTTTTAATCACTTCGGTGAGTGGTGATGCCAAGGTGCTAAAGTTTTTCACAAATCGACGATAAAAACTTGCAAGACCATGAAAACTCCTCACATCACTTACGCTCTTTGGAGTTGGCCAATCTTGAATAGCCTTTACCTTTTCTTCATCAACAGATATTCCATGAGAACTAACCACATATCCAAGAAATACAATGTGGTCGGTACAAAAAGTGCACTTCTTCCAGTTCGCATAAAGCTGTTCCTTCCTAAGCACACTCAAAACACACGTTAGATGCTCAAGATGATCATTCAAACTCTTAGAATAAATCAAAATATCATCAAAGTAAACGACCACAAATTTTCCAATAAAATCACGCAAAACATGGTTCATTAATCTCATGAACGTACTTGGGGCATTAGTTAACCCAAAAGGCATAACTAACCATTCATATAAACCATGCTTTGTTTTGAAAGCTGTTTTCCATTCGTCACCATCATTCATGCGAATTTGATGATACCCGCTCTTTAGATCAATCTTTGAAAACAACTTTGAGCCATACAATTCATCAAGCATATCATCTAATTGAGGGATTGGATGGCGATACTTTACCGTGATATTGTTGATGGCACGACAATCTACACACATCCTCCATGATCCATCCTTCTTAGGTACCAGCAATACGGGAACCGCACACGGACTCATGCTTTCTCGAATCCATCCTTTCTCAAGTAATTCCTTACCTTGCCTTTGCAACTCTTTGGTTTCTTCCGGATTTGTTCTATACGCCGGCTTGTTTGGAATGGAAGATCCTGGAACAAAGTCAATTTGGTGTTCGATCCCGCGAATTGGTGGCAATCCTTTGGGAATTTCCTCGGGAAACAAGTCTTCAAATTCCTGCAAAAGAGATTTAATTTTGCTCGGGAGAATACCGGCCAAATCATTTGTGATTAAATAAGCTTCTTTGATCAAAAGAAGCACAAAAGACATCTCCGAATTCAAGGCTTCCTTTATTTCACTCCTTCTTGCAAATGCACAATATTGACTTTCCTTTTCACCCACAAATGTTTTCTTATCTTTTTGTTTTTCATTTGAACCTTTTTTGTGTTCATTATTTTCATTAGGCTCACCTTCTTTGTTTTTCACATCCCTTTGAAGCCGGACTTGATCTTCATAAACTTGACTCGGTGACATCGGCACAAGAGTTATGGCTTTGGTTTTATGAAAAAGAGTGTACTTGTTGGTGAAGCCATCATGTTTCACATGCCGATTGTATTGCCATGGCCTACCAAGTAGCAAATGACTTGCTTGCATAGGTACCACATCACACAACACCTCGTCTTCATACTTACCAATGCGAAATGACACCTACACTTGTTTCGTCACACGCACCTCACCACTATCATTAAGCCATTGGAGTTTATATGGCTTTTGATGCTTCATCGTCGACAATCCTAGCTTTTCAACCATGGAAACACTAGCCACATTAGTACAACTCCCACCATCAATGATAACACTACATACCTTGCCTTGAACATAACACCGAGTGTGAAAGAGGTTTTCCCTTTGTGCATCATCTTCTTCCTTGGAAAGAGTGCTTAAGGCTCGCCTTGCAACCAACAATTCTCCTTCTACAGCCAACTCTTCTTCACCATCCGTGTCTTCTTGTGATGATTCGGAAGAATCTGTTTCAATTTCTCCATTTTCTCTAAACACCATTACAAGCTTATTTGGAGCACCAGAATGACCTTTCTCCTTGGAAGGGCTTGTTGGTTTTGGACCAGATTTAGGATTAATAGATGATGAACTTTCAGGCCTTTTGGAGCTACCCGCCTTCCAGGGTTTCGTTCTTGATCCACCCCCTCTCTTGAGTTGCTTTTCAAATTTAACCGCCATGTGGACCATGTCTTCAATCTCCACATAATGGTGCATCTCAACACGATCACGAATTTCATAATTGAGGCCATTTAACAACCTGGCCATGGTAGCTTCTCGATCCTCTTGAATGTTGGCTCGGATCATGGTAACCTCCATTTCCTTGAAATAATCATCAACAGACTTACTTCCTTGCTTCAAGCCTTGGAGGTTATTGTGAAGGTCATGATAATAGTGACTTGGTACAAAACGTCGTCACATGACCCTTTTCATTTCTTCCCATGTATGAATGGGTCTTTCTTCGTTTCTTCGCCTACTAATCACAAGTTGATCCCACCATGTTAGTGCATAATCAGAAAATTCAACAACGGCAAGTTTTACCTTTTAACGATTGGAGTAATCATGGCAGTCAAATATGAACTCAATTTTAGTCTCCCAATCGATGTAGGCTTCCGGATCTGACTTTCCTTGAAACGATGGAATTTTCATCTTGATAGAAATTCAAATTGTTCTCTCTTCGGGGCCTTCGTCGAGGAGCTCTTCTTTCAGATTCCCATAGGTCACTTCCTCCATCGTCGTCATGATTTTCATAAGAAACTTGTGATGGCGTGCGGATAAGTTGTGGTCTTTCAGTCTCCAATCGGTCCATTCTTTCATGAATTTGGTTGAATTCCGTTCTCATCAATCGTCGCATTTCCTCCATCATGGCTTGAACTTGAAGATTAGGAGGAGGTTGCTCATCCGCCATTTTTTTTTGCTGCAAAATAGAAGACAAAAAGTAATAACAATAAAAATATTATTTCCTCCCGGCACTCCCTTACGTGTTTCAATCAAAATTATGTTCACTCGATTCTCGTGTATGTTATGTTTGGCTTTTGCCCTCTACTGATCTTACCACACCGCCTTTTACCACTCTTTTTAACTCTTAAAGTTCAAAACAAACTAAAAGAAATCAAAATCAAGTGGGCTTGTGGCCTTGAGGAATTCAAAACATATCAAACAACTTTAAGAAGAGATTTGACAAAACCAAATATAACAAGATGAACAATGCTAGTAGTACGTAAAGGTAAATAGAAAAGGAAATGAAAATAAAGAAAACTAACAACAATAATAATTTACTTTGCGTTCCTTTTTTTGTCTTTTCTTTTGCGTTTTTTTTACCCTTTTTTTTAATCTTTTTTTTTTACTTTTTTTCGCGATTTCTTTTTCTTCCTTTTTTTTTTTTTTTCTTTTTTTTTTTGCTTCTTTTTGTTTTTAGGAACAAATGATGCAAAGTAAGAATAAACAAAAAAGTAAACTCGTATGTTCCCTGAAAAGATTGATTAGTAGCAACCAAGTCAATTTTTGACAAGATCCTCTACAAACATTAACCACAGTGCAAGGATGAAGAGAAGAAATTAAAAATGAAAGGACGAAGAGAAAGAAAGTAGACGATGATACGAAGGAAATATAAAGTAGAAAACAAACCAATAGAACTTGGCTTTGATACCAAATGATGTGATCTCACCCGATGAAAGTGTGATAGATCACGACTGCCTGATCGTTCTAATGGTTGTTTCAAGTAAATTGGATAGGACCGCGACCCGTTGTCTATAAACGAGACAAGAACCTTGGTATAAGTGGAACCGCGACCCGTTGCCTATATACGAGGCAAGAACTTTGGTATAGAGAACGCCACAATCAACCCCACCACGTTGATTGATAAGTTTCGAACGCCACAAGCTAAAACACTCGATAAGTTCTAAAAGTTCGTAAGGAACAATAAGAGTTAAAAACTCACAATTTTACTCAAAATAAAGGATGATTGAAATGGTTACATTGAGTGCCTATTTATAGGAGAAAATATAAGACCAACTACTTATCTAGATAAGTTGCACAAGCTATCACGATTATCAAATAAGCAAGACTACTTATCAAAAGGGCATTATTGACATTTCACCACTTAAAGCTTCTAGTAGGTATTAATCATGCAAGTAACTTCTATCCCTTTATCTCCACCAAGTAAATGGCCATAATGTTGAGAAAACCTTCAAAATGCCTTGAATTTAATCTTTGACAAGTTCATTAACATGGACACCTTTATGGGCAGAGATTCATGGACGTGGCTAAGGACATATTTTGGGCCATTTTTATCCTTGAAAATATAGGAAAAAGGCTAAGGTTGAAGTGGGCTTTTATTTCACTCAAATTGGGCTTAAAATGAGGAAGTTATGGCCAAAACAATGCACATGGGTGGGCTTGGCCGAATTTTATTTATTTTTGGGCTTTTGTGGATTAAAGTGAGAACTTGGGCTCCAAAACTTGGACTAACACGTCAGAGACGGCAAGGGATTTGGGAGATTAGCCCAGTCAGTATTCCCATGTGTAAAGCCGAAGCCCTACGGGAAACGTATGGAAACGATCAGATAGGAAAGGAATCTGCAGAATTCCTTCCTGTGAATGGAGATCTCACATTCGGTCAGAACAAATGCAGTATGCAGATGTAAATGCATCAACAACAAGTAATCAACATAGCATGCTAAGTATTTACATAGAAAGTAAAAGTGAACATGCAGTTCAAGGCATATCAGATATCTAATTTCAACAATGTCAAAAGTAAGTTCCTATCATACAATAAAGTATTCAAGAAACAGACAGCAATAGCAGATGTTTCCATACAATTCAGTAACAATCACCAATAAGTATTGAAACATATGCATGTACTTAATGTAATCTGTCACTCACAGTAGTCCTGAGCAATGTAAATTAGTCAATAAGTGCTTAACGAATTAAGCCGTCCAATTTACTTTGTCAAACCGGCTGGTTCCTGCAGTTCAGTTTCAAGTCTGGCATATCAATGTCAAGTTTATAACCCTAATTATATACTTAGGTTATTATCATGTCTTGTTGTCGAGTCTGTGGTAGTTCCTAATGTCCCAGAGTGAGCCTATTCTTATCATTGGTCAATTAGGTCAACCAGAACTTCTTTAGGTCTATACTAGGGTATAACCTTCAGTTCTTATTAGATTACTATAGATTTATATGATTTACAGAAATATGGTCTTAATACAAAGCCAAACATAGTATATTAGCAAATCAAATCATGTTGTTCACATTCTAAGGGTTCATAACATTAAAACAAATATTTTCATGTTTTAAGATTTAGTCCCAAAGTCGAGGGTTCAGATAGTACCTGTTTAATTAATTGAGCATAAAATGGTCATGAATCTATAAAACTTGTGAATTTTATAGTGATCACAATATGAGTTGCTTTTCAATTTAAAATCATGCACAAAACATAAGGCCGATCAAGAACATGATCTGATTTACAATTAGTGCCTCCCGAACATAGATAGCTTCGAATTTGGGGTTCAAAATTAGGGAGATTCAAATTTAAGTAGGTAAATTCGAATTTAAGAGGTTAAATTCGAATTTAAGGTTGATTTAGGGGATAAATTCGAATTTAGGCAACCAATTTCGAATTTAGGCAATCAATTTCGAATTTAGGCAACCAATTTCGAATTTAGGGAGTTAAATTCGAATTTAAGGAGTTAAATTCGAATTAGGGTTCGAATTTACGTATTAAATTCGAATTTAGGTAACTAACTTCGAATTTAGTCCCTTTTGTAACATCCAAGTTTCCACAAACAGTACACGTCATAATATTTCATTTCATTAAGTAATAAATATTACTAATTGTTTGATACCACAGGTCCATCAGCATGAATACTTAATTAAAACAATAACTTAAAGATCAAAAGGTGGTCTAAACTAGTTTCTAAATCTTCAATCAAAGTGCGGAAGACTGAACAAGCTACCCGAGACCGCATCATCTTTTCAAAATAGGCGTCATCAAAAGTCCAAAAGTCTGCTATTAATCAAAGTCCAGATTCACTTAGCCTGGGACGAACTACCTGCTATGGTCTTGCCTTTATCAGCTTTTCCTGAAAAAGAGTTGTCATGACAGAGTAAGCTAACAATGCTTAGTGAGTAAACAGAGTTCCATTAGTTACCACACACATATAACATACTATCAGCTCCTGTCGGCAAGTCACTACGTCAGAGACGTCAAAAAGGTTGGGAGACAACCCAGTCGGTATTCCCATGTGTAAGGCCGAAGCCCTACGGGAAGTGTATGGAAACAAGTCAAATAGGAAAGGAATCTGCAGAATTCCCTCCTGTGAATGGAGATCTCACATTCGGTCCTGTCGGATAATGCAGTATGCAGCGGCAAGTATATAAACAGTCAAGTAAGCAGTAAGCATGATACGTATTTACATAAATGTAAAAGTGAACATGCAATCAAGGCAATTCAAGTGTCTAGCTTCAGTAATGTCAAAGTACGTTTCTATGATACAATATAGTATTAAAGAAACATGTAGCAACAATCGGAAGTTTCCATACAGTCAATACATTCACCAATAAGTATCGAAATATATGCAAGTAATTAATGAAATCTGTCACTCACAGTGGTCCGTAGTCAGATTAACGAATTAAGCGGTTCAGTTTACTCTGTCAAATCGACGGGTTCCTGCATTTCAGTTTCAAGTCTGGCATATTAATGTCAAGTCTGTGACATAATCTATATAACCCTAGTTACATATTCAGGTTATTGTCAATTCTGGCTGTCGAGTCTGAGGTAGTTCCTATCGTCCCAAGGTGAGTCTATTCTTATCAGATTAATACGATTCATCTAATTACAGATGTGTGGCCTTGAAACAAAGCCAATCGTATTACTTAGCAAGTTGAACAGGTCATACACATTCTAAGGGTTCGTACAGAGTCTGTTAATTCATTTGTGCATAAAATAGATATGCAACTTGAACTTGTGAGTTTAATCATAATCAAACAATACTTTCAATTTCCTTAGGTTGTTTAATAACTTAATCTGATTTAGAAATTTAACTTTGGCTAGGAACAAAATCAGATTCTAATTAAGGAGATAGATTCGAACACACATACACATTCGAATCTAGTGGATTAGATTCGAACACATACCTTCGAGTTTAGGGTATTAGATTCGAAACACACATTCAATCGAGTTTAGGAGGTCAGATTCGAAGCACACACACATTAGATTCTAGGGGATAGATTCGAAGTAGGCCTTAGATTCTAGGATAGATTCGAAACTAGCACCCCTTCGAGTCTAGGGGTTAGATTCGAAACCATAACCCTTCGAGTCTAGGGGTTAGATTCGAAAATATCACACATTCGAGTCTAAGCAAGGATTTTCGAATCTGTTCTACATGTTCAACGTTTTTTTCCAGGTTTTAGCTACTAAACATGAACATAGATGACGGAAAAAAAGATACTAACCTTCGTCCAAGCTATATCCTTCGGCTATAGAGTTTTCCAAGCCAAAACAGGTCCTAAACGAGGGCAAATCAGCTTCGAAAGAATAGAATTTGAGCAAACTCGAGTTTGCTCTTTCAAAACCGAACCAAAAGACAGAAAAGGGGTCGATCTTACCTCAAATCGGGACCAAAACAAACATGCAATGACAGAATATTGTAGAGCTTGACGATCTCTATTCGTTGACGTATAAATCACGAGAATCCGACGGTTCGTTTAGGAGAAATTCTAGAGAGAAGGTGAGGGTGTAGAGAGAGAGAGAGAGAATTCTAGCTTTTCCAAACTTAAGAAATGAGGAGGTGATGCTCTATTTATAGAAAATAGAGAAAAATCAGATATTCTACTGAATTTCCGGAATCGACCAACTTTTATTTCCATCAATCTGATTTGCATTTCAGATGCAAATAATAGCAAAGGAGTTCTAGATTTGCTATAATTGTCTTTTAGTCATATTTTTATTCATTTTAGTCCGTTTCGCCATTTTCAGTCTTTAATTTGTCAAGTAGCTGAATTTTAATTATTAACTTTATTTCAGCTAATTTGTGGCAACTTTTCATAATTAATTATAACTTAAAATAATTAACTATTTAAGATTCATGATTTCGGTTAATTACTAATAATTGGATAAAATTGCTTTATTATCCAAAGTCTGATGCTGTAATTTATATTTAATAAATTACGGGCTGTTACACCTTTGCATACCAAAAGTCTTTAATTTAATCAATTTCGAACCTATTCTGATGATGAATTCGAATTTGTTCATGGTTCTCTCGAATTTGTTCTTCTTGTTCATCATTTAAGCATGCATTCATAGTTTAAATTCCCTAAAACGTCAAGGAACATTTATAGGTTCATTTCTCACACATTTTCGAGTTTATTACCTATCCAAACATCAATGTTTTGGGTCTTTAGGTTCAAATACAGCAGCAACTAAAATTGAACATAAATGAGGGAGAAATTGACACTAACCTTTGTCCAAGCTATAGCATTCGAGTTTAGATGATTATAGACGTTTTCCAAGCAAAATCAGGTCCTAAACGAGAGCAAATTAACTTCGAATGAAGAGAAATTGAGCAAATTCGAATTTGCTCTCAAAACCGGAACAAAAAGAGAGAAAAAGGGTCGAACTTACCTCAAATCAGAACGAAATCAAACATGCAATGGCAGATTATGGTAGAGCTCGACGATATCTATCCGATGACGTATAAATCACGAGAATCCGATGAGCCGTTTAGGAGAAAAGTTAGAGAGAAGTTGAGATTGTAGAGAGAGAGAGAGAGTCTCAAGAGAAAATTCTGAATTTTTGCTAAACAAACTCAAGGAGATGGGAGGCTCTATTTATAGGAAATAGATAAAAATATGATTTTCTACTAAATTTCTAGAATTGACCATTTTTACTCTTAACGAATGTGATTTGCATTTTCAGATGCAAATAATAGCAAGGAGGTTCTAGTTTTGCTAGAATTATCTTTTTAGACTAATTTTATTCATTTTAGTCCATTTTGTCATTTTCAAGTCTTTAATTTGTCAATTAGCTAAATTTAATTATTTAAATTTATTTCAGCTAATTTTGGGCAAGTTTTCATAATTAATTATAACTTGATATAATTAACCATCTATAATGCATGTTTTCAACTAATTACTAATAATTTAGTCAAAATCATTTAAATACCCATAGTTTGGTGCTGTAATTTATATTTAATAAATTACGGGCTGTTACAAACTTTCCCCGTTAAATTGATTCCGTCCTCGGAATCGACTAAGACAGGAATAACTTAGGATATTTTTGCCTAATCTCGTCTTCTCGCTCCCATGTTTGCACAGATCCCTTATGGTATTTCCATTGAACTAACACCATTGGAATTTCCTTGTTGCGCAACTTCGAAATCTTATGATCGATTATACGCTCGGGCTCTTCCTCGTATCGCAGCTGTTCATCAATTTGCACGTCTTTCCAAGAAATCACAGCTTCACTGTCAATCAAGCACTTTCGAAGATTACTAACGTGAAATACATCATGTATCCCAGACATTTCGGCAGGCAATCTTAATCTGTAGGCTTGCAATCCTACACGCTCGAGAATTTCAAAAGGACCAACAAATCGAGGGCGCAACTTCCCCCGTTTGCCAAACCTTACTACCCCTTTTCTTGGCGAGACTTTCAACAACACTTTATCACCAACCTCAAACACAATTGGTTTACGCCTTCGATCATGATACTTCTTTCGTCTGTCTTGAGAGGTCTGCATTCGCTGTCGAATCAACTGTAGCTGGTCGTGGGCTTCTTGCAAAATGGCTGGTCCTGAGATCGGACGTTCACCTGTTTCCCTCCAACAGGTTGGAGTTCGGCATCGTCGTCCGTACAAAAGCTGATATGGAGGCATGCCAATAGTCGAGTGATAGCTATTATTGTAAGCAAATTCTACAAACGGAAGGTGAGTATCCCAATTTCCACCGAGATCAATCACACAGGCGCGTAGCATATCTTCCAAAGTCAAAATCGTTCTCTCACTTTGCCCGTCGGTTTCTGGATGATAAGCGGTGCTCATCTTGAGTTCAGTACCTAATTCATTCTGAAAGGCCTTCCAAAAGCGAGAAGTGAATCTGCTGTCACGGTCAGATACAATAGACAATGGAACACCATGTCTAGACACGATTTCTTTCATGTACAATTCAGCTAGCTTTTCGAGGCGCTCATCTTCACGTATGGGTAGGAAATGTGCTGACTTAGTGAGTCGATCCACTATTACCCATATAGAGTCATGATTCCGTTTAGTCCTCGGCAGCTTCGTCACAAAGTCCATGGTTATATGGTCCCACTTCCATACCGGGATTGGCAATGGTTGTAGTTCCCCATACGGCTTCTGATGTTCAGATTTGACTTGTAAGCAAGTCATGCAATTTTCTACATATCGACCTACATCCTTCTTCATTCCAGGCCACCAATATTCTGTCCTCAAATCTTGATACATTTTAGTAGAACCAGGGTGTATCGCAAATTTCGACATATGAGCCTCCGACAGAATCTGATCACGAACACCTCCTAATCTGGGAACCCATATTCTATTCATGAACCGTCTAAGACCACGATTGTCAAGAGTCAGCTTGGTCACATAAGTTACCATACGTTCGGATTTCAAGTTCTCATCCTGCATGGCTTCGGTTTGAGCGGCAATTATCAACTCAGGCAGAGCAGACTCCAAAACGACAGAAGTCAAGGCATAACATCGGATATAATGGTTTTGTCCGGATTTACGGCCTAAGGCATCTGGTACTATGTTTGCTTTACCTGGATGGTAGAGGATCTCACAGTCAGTCTTTAATCAATTCCATGGATCGCCTTTGTCGCATATTCAGTTCTTTTTGGTCAAATATATACTTCAGACTTTTGTGATCTGTATATAATTTGCATCTAGTCCCATACAGATAATGCCGCCAAATTTTCAATGCAAAGGTTACGGCTGCAAGCTCCAAATCATGCGTCGGATAATTCTTTTCATGCACCTTTAGCTGCCTTGATGCGTAGGCAATTACTTTATCCTGTTGCATCAGCACACAGCCTAATCCCATCTTTGAGGCATCACTATAGACTACAAAATCGTCATTACCCTCAGGTAAGGCCAAAATCGGTGCTTCAATTAGCTTACGCTTCAGAGTCTCAAAGGCTCGTTCTTGAGATTCATTCCATTCAAACTTAACTTCCTTCTTTGTCAGGCTACTTAAAGGTACCGCAATCTTGGAGAAATCACGGATAAATATTCGGTAATAACCCGCTAATCCCAAGAAACTTCGAATTTCAGATACGCTTTTCGGTGCTTCCCATTTCTGAACCGCATCTACCTTCGATGGATCCACGGCAATTCCCTCACCTGAGACAATATGTCCCAAAAATTGCACCTGGCGTAACCAGAATTCACATTTGGAGAATTTTGCGTAGAGTCGCTCTTTACGTAACAATTCTAGCAATTCTCGCAAATGCATAGCATGGTCAGATTCAGACTTAGAGTAAATCAAAATGTCATCAATGAAGACTATAACTGATTTGTCCAACATTGGTCTACATACCCTATTCATGAGGTCCATAAATGCGGCCGGGGCATTTGTGAGACCGAACGGCATTACTAGAAATTCAAAATGGCCATAACGAGTACGAAATGCAGTTTTCGGAACGTCAGATTCAAATACCTTGAGTTGATGATATCCAGATCGAAGATCAATCTTCGAGAAATAGCTAGCCCCTTGCAGTTGATCAAACAAGTCGTCAATTCTAGGCAGTGGGTATCGGTTCTTAATAGTTACTTTATTTAGCTCCCGATAATCGATACACATGCGAAAGGTACCATCTTTCTTCTTAACAAAAAGAACTGGAGCACCCCAAGGGGAAGTACTCGGACGGATAAACCCTTTTTCCAATAATTCCTGTAACTGGCTCATCATTTCCTTCATTTCATTCGGAGCAAGACGGTAAGGAGCTTTTGCGATAGGAGCTGCACCCGGTACAAGGTCAATATGGAATTCGATTTGACGATCTGGTGGTAATCCAGAGATGTCATCCGGGAATACATCAGGGAATTTCTGAACTACAGGCACTTCAGACACGGTCTTTTTAACTTCTTTAGCATCTATGGCATATGCCAAATAGGCGGAACAACCTTTGGTTAGGCATTTTTGGGCTTTCATTACAGAAATGAGACCTAAATCTCGAGTTTTTTTATCGCCATAAACGTAACGTTCATTTCCTTCGGGGGTTCTAATTCTAATTATCCTTTTGGCACAAAGGATTTCAGCATTGTTCATCATGAGCCAGTCCATTCCTATAATAACATCGAACTCTCTAATCAACATCGGTATCAGGTCAATGTCTGAGGAGAGGTCATCAATTACTAGCTTACAAGAACGAAAGACTCTATTTACAGTCACAAAGCTTGAGCTAGCAGTTTCTATGTCTAAAGGTATAGGTAACGATACCGGAGCAAAATCAAACTGATTAGCAAACTTTTCGGAAACAAATGACAGATTAGAGCCAGAGTCAAATAGGATTAAAGCAGGTAAATAGTTGACAAGAAATGTACCGGTGACGACATCAGCAGTTTCTTTAACCTCTTCGGCTGTCATCTGAAAAGACCTTGGTTGGTTCCTCGGAGCAGAAGAACCCTTGACTGATTGCTGGGGTGAGGATGCAGGCGGAGGAACAAATCGGGGCCGAGTACAATCTTTAGCATGATGCCCCAAAGTGATACAGTTACGGCAAGCCTCACTGCGCTTGGGACATTCCGACCTGTCATGACCATTCTGTCTACAGCAGTAACACTTGACGAATGCAGGATCACATTTTCCCTCATGAATTTGCTTGCAGCGAGGACAAGCAGACCTTGGCGCTGAGGTCACAGCATATGATTTAGCCTTCTTAGAAGACTGCTTATCTCCTTTCCTTGAACTTTCATTCTTCTTTTCCACCCTCTCCTTCCCAGATTTCTCAGATTTTTCTTTCTTACTGGATTTAGCAATAAAAGGACATGCTCGCTCAGGATAGATTTCAAGCTCACCTACCCTAGCAATTTCAACCGCCTCTATATAACTTCTCGGTCTACCGGATTTCACAAACTTCCGTATTTCTCTATCCAGACCATCCACAAATAGATCCCTTCGCCTTTCATCAGTATCGACAGGATGATCAGATAATAATGAGAGCCTGGTAAATTCCAGCTCATAATCTGTTACGGACCTTGTATCTTGCTGAAAGGATAGCAGAGTTTTCTCCATTTGGCGTTTAACATCCTGGGGGCAGTATTTCTCTTTCAGATGAATTTTGAATTGATCCCAAGTAATGGATTTCTCCATTGCATCAGACATGGGATTCGTAAATGACTTCCACCATCGTCCAGCTCCATCCTCTAACATTCCCGTTGCAAACGTAACCTTGTCTTCTTCATTACACTTGGAGAGTTTAAACGCTTTCTCCACATTGGCAACCCAATCCATTGCTTTTACTGGATCTGATGTCCCAGCAAACGTACGAGCCCCACATTTCTTAAAATCAACAAATGAACACTCTCGTCCCACCTTAACGTGATGGTCAGAGGAATCAGTCTCGCTTTCATCAGAGGACACATGCCTATGTTTCCTCTTTCGGTCTTTCTTTGGTTTTGCTAACATCTCTTCCCTATGTTTCAGTTCCAGCTCATGTAACTTAAGTTCTCGCAACCTAAGTTCTTCCTCACGACGCCTAAAGTCAATTTCACGCTGGTTTTCCTCATCAGATTGCACAACCGCTTTACCCTTAGTAAGCAAGTCCTTGATTTCCTTAAATCGGTCTTCAACCGACATATCAGTCTGCAGTCGATTCCTATCCAACATAAGCTGCATTTGTCTACGATTATCCTCATTCAACTTGTGAACGAGATCAATTAATTGAGCCTGCTGAGGAGGCACAGGCGTGGCAGTACTACTTGAGTCATTAGCAGTAATTTCAGGGTCAGTGCCTAAGTCTTCTACATGAACAGACTCCTTTTGTTGATAAGCCGCAGCATCAGCAGCTTTACCAACAATCGAGGTACCAGCAACAGTCGGATTCTTATCAGCCATTAGCTGAAAGTATAAAGGAAATAACTATTATTTCCTGATTCAAATAAGCACAATGCGTATCATAATGCCTACGTCAGATAATCACATATAATTACATTATCATGAAAGCAGCCAGTCAGGCTGACACAAAGTCAAGTCAGTATCAAGCAGTCAGTCTTTCCCCCGTCCTATCATTCATCAATTTCCTATCTTAGGTCAAGTTGTGTGGGTAGTCCTTTACTAATTAGGTTACCCTAGGCCTCGGTGACTTGTTCGGGAATTCAGAGTCACATAGTCCATACCATACCAGTAGTTTAAGTATCGGGTGGCCAATCCGATGATTAAACTGCTGCTCTGATACCAACTTTGTAACACCCAAGTTACCACAAACAGTACACGTCATAATTTCTTAAAATACATTTCATTAAGTAGTAAATATTACTATTGTCTGATACCACAGGTCCAAATACCTGATTCAAGTTGCTTTACGATACTTAGTTACAAAATATAATAAAGATATGATGGTGGTCTAATCTAGCTTCTAAAATCTTTAACCAGAGTGCGGAAGATTGAACAAGCTACCCGAGACCGCAATAATCTTTACAAAATAGGCATCAGCAATAAGTCCAAAAGTCTGCAATCATCAAGAATCCAAATTCACTTAGCCTGGGACGAACTAACTGCTATGGTCTTGCCCTTATCAGCTTTTCCTGTAAAGAGAGATGTCATGACAGAGTAAGCTAACATTGCTTAGTGAGTTAACAGAGTTCCATTAGCTTCCACACATATATATAATACTATCAGTTTATGACGGCAAGTCAACACGTCAGAGACGGCAAGGGATTTGGGAGATTAGCCCAGTCAGTATTCCCATGTGTAAAGCCGAAGCCCTACGGGAAACGTATGGAAACGATCAGATAGGAAAGGAATCTGCAGAATTCCTTCCTGTGAATGGAGATCTCACATTCGGTCAGAACAAATGCAGTATGCAGATGTAAATGCATCAACAACAAGTAATCAACATAGCATGCTAAGTATTTACATAGAAAGTAAAAGTGAACATGCAGTTCAAGGCATATCAGATATCTAATTTCAACAATGTCAAAAGTAAGTTCCTATCATACAATAAAGTATTCAAGAAACAGAAAGCAATAGCAGATGTTTCCATACAATTCAGTAACAATCACCAATAAGTATTGAAACATATGCATGTACTTAATGTAATCTGTCACTCACAGTAGTCCTGAGCAATGTAAATTAGTCAATAAGTGCTTAACGAATTAAGCCGTCCAATTTACTTTGTCAAACCGGCTGGTTCCTGCAGTTCAGTTTCAAGTCTGGCATATCAATGTCAAGTTTATAACATGATCTATATAACCCTAATTATATACTTAGGTTATTATCATGTCTTGTTGTCGAGTCTGTGGTAGTTCCTAATGTCCCAGAGTGAGCCTATTCTTATCATTGGTCAATTAGGTCAACCAGAACTTCTTTAGGTCTATACTAGGGTATAACCTTCAGTTCTTATTAGATTACTATAGATTTATATGATTTACAGAAATATGGTCTTAATACAAAGCCAAACATAGTATATTAGCAAATCAAATCATGTTGTTCACATTCTAAGGGTTCATAACATTAAAACAAATATTTTCATGTTTTAAGATTTAGTCCCAAAGTCGAGGGTTCAGATAGTACCTGTTTAATTAATTGAGCATAAAATGGTCATGAATCTATAAAACTTGTGAATTTTATAGTGATCACAATATGAGTTGCTTTTCAAATTAAAATCATGCACAAAACATAAGGCCGATCAAGAACTTGATCTTATTTACAATTAGTGCCTCCCGAACATAGATAGCTTCGAATTTGGGGTTCAAATTTAAGTAGGTAAATTCGAATTTAAGAGGTTAAATTCGAATTTAAGGTTGATTTAGGGGATAAATTCGAATTTAGGCAACCAATTTCGAATTTAGGCAATCAATTTCGAATTTAGGCAACCAATTTTGAATTTAGGGAGTTAAATTCGAATTTAAGGAGTTAAATTCGAATCAGGGTTCGAATTTAGGTATTAAATTCGAATTTAGGTAACTAACTTCGAATTTAGTCCCTTTGCATACCAAAAGTCTTTAATTTAATCAATTTCGAACCTATTCTGATGATGAATTCGAATTTGTTCATGGTTCTCTCGAATTTGTTCTTCTTGTTCATCATTTAAGCATGCATTCATAGTTTAAATTCCCTAAAACGTCAAGGAACATTTATAGGTTCATTTCAGGTTCATTTCTCACACATTTTCGAGTTTATTACCTATCCAAACATCAATGTTTTGGGTCTTTAGGTTCAAATACAGCAGCAACTAAAATTGAACATAAATGAGGGAGAAATCGACACTAACCTTTGTCCAAGCTATAGCATTCGAGTTTAGATGATTATAGACGTTTTCCAAGCAAAATCAGGTCCTAAACGAGAGCAAATCAACTTCGAATGAAGAGGAATTGAGCAAATTCGAATTTGCTCTCAAAACCGGAACAAAAAGAGAGAAAAAGGGTCGAACTTACCACAAATCAGAACGAAATCAAACATGCAATGGCAGATTATTGTAGAGCTCGACGATATCTATCCGATGACGTATAAATCACGAGAATCCGATGAGCCGTTTAGGAGAAAAGTTAGAGAGAAGTTGAGATTGTAGAGAGAGAGAG
>JAANYP010000812.1:0-101393 GCA_020465985.1 Centrapalus pauciflorus | reverse complement strand
AAAGTCAATTTCTCGCTGGTCTTCCTCACCAGATTGCATCACCGCTTTACCCTTAGTCAGCAAGTCCTTAATCTCCTTAAATCGGTCTTCAACTGCCATATCAGTCTGTAATCGATTCCTATCCATCATAAGCTGCATCTGCCTACGGTTATCCTCATTCAACTTATGAACGAGGTCAATCAGTTGAGCCTGCTGAGGAGGCACAGGGGTGGCAGTACTGCTTGAATCATTAGCAGTATTTTCAGGGTCAGTGCCTAAGTCCTCTACATGAACAGATTCTTTGTGTTGATCAGCTGCAGCATCAGCAGCTTTACCAATAGTCAAGGTACCAGCAACATTTGGATTCTTATCAGCCATTGGCTGAAAATATATAAAGGAAATAACTATTATTTCCTAATTCAAATAAGCACGATTCGAGTCATAATTCCTACGTCAGATAATCACATCTAAATTCATAGATATGAAGGCAGTCAGTCAGGCTGGCACAAAGTCAAGTCAAAGTCAAGTCAGTATCAAGCAGTCAATCCCTCCCCATCCTATCAGTCATCATTTGCCTATCTTAGGTCAAGTTGTGTGGGTAGTCCTTTACTAATTAAGTTACCCTAGGCCTCGGTGACTTGTTCGGGAATTCAGAGTCACATAGTCCATACCATACCAGTAGTTTAAGTATCGGGTGGCCAATCCGATGATTAAACTGCTGCTCTGATACCAACTTTGTAACATCCAAGTTACCACAAACAGTACACGTCATAATATTTCATTTCATTCAATAATAAATATTACTAATTGTTTGATACCACAGGTCGATCTGCCTGATTACTTAATTACAACAATATATTAAAGATCAAATGGTGGTCTAAACTAGCTTCTAAATCTTCAATCAGAGTGCAGAAGACTGAACAAGCTACCCGAGACCGCATCATCTTTTCAAAATAGGCGTCATCAAAAGTCCAAAAGTCTGCTATTCATCAAAGTCCAGATTCACTTAGCCTGGGACGAACTACCTGCTATGGTCTTGTCTTTATCAGCTTTTCCTGAAAAAGAGTTGTCATGACAGAGTAAGCTAACAATGCTTAGTGAGTAAACAGAGTTCCATTAGTTACCACACACATATAACATACTATCAGCTCCTGTCGGCAAGTCACTACGTCAGAGACGTCAAAAAGGTTGGGAGACAACCCAGTCGGTATTCCCATGTGTAAGGCCGAAGCCCTACGGGAAGTGTATGGAAACAAGTCAAATAGGAAAGGAATCTGCAGAATTCCCTCCTGTGAATGGAGATCTCACATTCGGTCCTGTCGGATAATGCAGTATGCAGCGGCAAGTATATAAACAGTCAAGTAAGCAGTAAGCATGATACGTATTTACATAAAATGTAAAAGTGAACATGCAATCAAGGCAATTCAAGTGTCTAGCTTCAGTAATGTCAAAAGTACGTTTCTATGATACAAAATAGTATTAAAGAAACATGCAGCAACAATCGGAAGTTTCCATACAGTCAATACATTCACCAATAAGTATCGAAATATATGCAAGTAATTAATGAAATCTGTCACTCACAGTGGTCCGTAGTCAGATAATGCTTAACGAATTAAGCGGTTCAGTTTACTCTGTCAATCGACGGGTTCCTGCATTTCAGTTTCAAGTCTGGCATATTAATGTCAAGTCTGTGACATAATCTATATAACCCTAGTTACATATTCAGGTTATTGTCAATTCTGGCTGTCGAGTCTGAGGTAGTTCCTATCGTCCCAAGGTGAGTCTATTCTTATCAGATTAATACTATTCATCTAATTACATATGTGTGGCCTTGAAACAAGGTCAATCGTATTACTAGCAAGGTGAAACATGACATATAATTTCTAAGGGTTCATACAGAGTCTGTTAATTTATTTGTGCATATAGTAGATATGCAACTTGAAACTTGTGATTTTTATCATAATCAAAAGATACTTTCATTTACAATAGGTTGTTTAATAACTTAATCTGATTTAGGAATTAATCTTAGGCTTGGAACAAAAACCAGAATTGAATTGATACAGATTCGAACAACATTAGATTCAAATAGGATTAGATTCGAATAGCATTAGATTCGAAATAGGATTAGATTCAAATAGCATTCTCGAATCTAGGGGTTAGATTTGAAATCAACAGATTCTAAACTAGGGAAGATAGATTCGAAGGCAGCTAATTCGAGTCTAAGGGATTAGATTCGAAAACATACATCTTCGAGTCTAATGGATTAGATTCGAAACACATATATTCAAGACACACATTCGAATCTAGACAATCAGATTCGAAACAACCAATTCAATGTCAAAGGAAGATAGATTCGAAGGTCACTCATTCGAATCTAGGGGGGTTAGATTCGAAACCAACACCTTCGAGTCTATACATGAATTTCTCGAATTTGTTCTTCTAGTTCATCGTTATTCCAGGTTTTTAGCAACTAAACATGAGCATAAATGAGGGAAAAATAGTTACTAACCTTCGTCCAAGCTATATCCTTCGACTATAGATGATTTCCAAGCAAAAACAAGTCCTAAACGAGAGCAAATCAGCTTCAAATGAAGGGGATATGAGCAAACTCGAATTTGCTCAACAAAACCGAACTAAAAGTCAGAAAAAGGGGTCGATTTTACCTTAAATCCGGACGAAATCAAACATGCAATGGTAGATTCTTGTAGAGCTCGACGATATCTAACCGATGGCGTATAAATCTCGAGAATCCGACGGATCGTTTAGGAGAAAATCTAGAGAGAAGGTGAGGGTGTAGAGAGAGAAGGAGAGAGAGAGTTCAAGCTTCCAAACTCAAGAAATGAGGAGGAGTGCTCTATTTATAGGAAAATAGGGAAAATCAGATTTTCTACTGAATTTCCGGAATCGACCAACTTTTATTCCTAACAATCTGGTTTGCTTTTCAGATGCAATTAATAGCAAAGGAGTTCTAGATTTGCTATAATTGTCTTTTAGTCACATTTTTATTCATTTTAGTCCGTTTCGTCATTTTTAGTCTTTAATTTGTCATTTAGCTGAATTTTAATTATCAACTTTATTTCAGCTAATTTTGGGGCAACTTTTCATAATTAATTATAACTTAATATAATTAACTATTTAAGATTCATGTTTTCGGTTAATTACTAATATTTGGATAAAATTGCCTTATTATCCAAAGTCTGATGTTGTAATTTATATTTAATAAATTACGGGCTGTTACAATATGCAACTAAGTAATGCAATCTGTCACTCACAGCGGTCCTGAGCAATACAAGTAATCAAGGAACATGCAGCAGCAGTTGTCCAGTTTCAACATTGTCTATCATACGTTCTAACATACAATTAAAGAATCATGGAACAAGCAGCAGCAGATGTTTCCATACAAGTCAGTAACAATCACCAATAAGTACCGAAACATATGCAGGTAAGTAATTCAATCTGTCACTCACGGCGGTGCCGAGCAATGATAGTAATCAAGGAAAACGCAGGAGCAGTTGTCCTGTTTCAGCAGTGTCTACAATTAAGTAATCAAGAAACAAGCAGCAGCAGATGTTTCCACACAAGTCAGTAACAAACACCAATATTGTACCGTAACATATGCTAGTAAGGAATGCAATCTGTCACTCACAGCGTCCTTAGCAATGCAAGTAATCAAGGAACATGCAGCAGCAGTTGTCCAGTTTCAACGGTGTCTATCATAAGTTCCTAACATACAATTAAGTAATCACGGAACAAGCAGCAGCAGATGTTTCCATACAAGTCAGTAGCAATCACCATTAAGTACCAAAACATATTCCAGTAAGTAATCTAATCCGTCACTCACAGCGGTCCTGAGCAATGCAAGTAATAAAGGAACATGCAGCAGCAGTTGTCCAGTTTCAGCAGTGTCTATCATACGTTCCTAACATACAATTAAGTAATCAAGGAACAAGCAGCAACAGATGTTTCCATACAAGTCAGTAACAATCACCAATATGTACCGAAATATATGCTAGTAAGTAATGCAATCTGTCACTCACAGCGGTCCTTAGCAATGCAAGTAATCAAGGAACATGCAGCAGCAGTTGTCCAGTTTCAGCAGTGTTTATGATACGTTCCTAACATACAATTAAGTAATCAAGGAACAAGCAGCAGCATATGTTTCCATACAAGTTAGTAACAATCACCAATATGTACCGAAATATATGCTAGTAAGTAATGCAATCTGTCACTCACAGCGGTCCTTAGCAATGCAAGTAATCAAGGAACATGCAGCAGCAGTTGTCCAGTTTCAGCAGTGTCTATCATAAGTTCCTAACATTAAGTAATCAAGGAACAAGCAGCAGCAGATCTTTCCATACAAGTCAGTAGCAAACACCAATAAGTACCAAAACATATGCCAGTAAGTAATCTAATCTGTCACTCACAGCGGTCCTGAGAAATGCAAGTAATCAAGGAACATGCAGCAGCAGTTGTCCAGTTTCAGCAGTGTCTATAATACGTTCCTAACATACAACTAAGTAATCAAGGAACAAGTAGCAACAGATGTTTCCATACAAGTCAGTAACAATCACCAATAAGTACCGAAAACATATGCAAGTAATTAATGTAATCTGTCACTCACAACGTTCCTGAAGAATGCAAGTAATCAAGGAACATGCAACAACAGTTGTCCAGTTTCAGCAGTGTCTATCATATGTTTCTAACATACAATTAAGTAATCAAGGAACAAGCAGCAGCAGATTCTTCGATACAAGTCAGTATCAATCACCAATAAGTACCGAAACATATGCAAGTAAGTAATGCAATCTGCCACTCACAGCGGCTCTGAGCAATGCAAGTAATCAAGCAACATGCAGTAGCAGTTGTCCAGTTTCAGCAGTGTCTATCGTACGTTCCTAACATACAGTTAAGTAATCAAAGAACTAGCAGCAGCAGATGTTTCCATACAAGTCAGTAACAATCACCAATAGGTACCGAAACATATGCAAGTAAGTAATGCAGTCTGTCACTCACAGCGGTCCTGAGCAATGCAAGTAATCAAGGAACATGTAGAAGCAGTTGTCCAGTTTCGGCAGTGTCTATCATAATTTCCTAACATACAATTAAATAATCAAGGAACAAGCAGCAGCAAATCTTTCCATACAAGTCAGCAGCAATCACCAATAAGTACCAAAACATATGCCAGTAAGTAATCTAATATGTCACTCACAGCGGTCCTGAGAAATGCAAGTAATCAACGAACATGCAGCAGCAGTTGTCCAGTTTTAGCAGTGTCTATCACACGTTCCTAACATACAACTAGGTAATCAAGGAACAAGAAGCAACAGATGTTTCCATACAAGTCAGTAACAATCACCAATAAGTACTGAAACATATGCAAGTAAGTAATGCAATCTATCACTTATTGCGGTCCTGAGCAATGCTAGTAATCAAGGAACACGCAGCAGCAGTTGTCTAGTTTCAGCAGTGTCTATCTTACGTTCCCAGCATACAATTAATTAATTAAGGAACAAGCAGCAGCAGATATTTCCATACAAGTCAGTAACAATCACCTATAAGTACCAAAACATATGCAAGTAAGTAATGCAATCTGTCATTCACAGCGGTCCTGAGCAATGCAAATAATCAAGAAACATGTAGAAGCAGTTGTCCGGTTTCAGCAGTGTCTATCATAAGTTCCTAACATACAATTAAGTAACCAATGAAGAAGCAGCAGCAGATGTTTCCATACAAGTCAGTTGCAATCACCAATAAGTACCGAAACATATGCAAGTAAGTAATGCAATCTGTCACTCACAGCGGTCCTGAGCAATGCAAGTAATCAAGGAAAATGCAACAGCAGTTGTCCAGTTTCAGCAGTGTCTATCATAAGTTCCTAACATACAATTAAGTAACCAATGAACAAGCAGCAGCAGATGTTTCCATACAAGTCAATTGCAATCATCAATAAGTATCGAAACATATGCAACTAAGTAATGCAATCTGTCACTCACAGCGGTCCTGAGCAATACAAGTAATCAAGGAACATGCAGCAGCAGTTGTCCAATTTCAACAGTGTCTATCATACGTTCTAACATACAATTAAAGAATCATGGAACAAGCAGCAGCAGATGTTTCCATACAAGTCAGTAACAATCACCAATAAGTACCGAAAAATATGCAGGTAAGTAATTCAATCTGTCACTCACGGCGGTGCCGAGCAATGATAGTAATCAAGGAACACGCAGGAGCAGTTGTCCAGTTTCAGCAGTGTCTACAATTAAGTAATCAAGAAACAAGCAGCAGCAGATGTTTCCATACAAGTCAGTAACAATCACCAATATTGTACCGTAACATATGCTAGTAAGGAATGCAATCTGTCACTCACAGCGTCCTTAGCAATGCAAGTAATCAAGGAACATGCAGCAGCAGTTGTCCAGTTTCAACGGTGTCTATCATAAGTTCCTAACATACAATTAGGTAATCACGGAACAAGCAGCAGCAGATGTTTCTATACAAGTCAGTATCAATCACCATTAAGTACCAAAACATATTCCAGTAAGTAATCTAATCTGTCACTCACAGCGAAACTGAGCAATGCAAGTAATCAAGGAACATGCAGCAGCAGTTGTCCAGTTTTAGCAGTGTCTATCTTACGTTCCCAGCATACAATTAATTAATTAAGGAACAAGCAGCAGCGGATATTTCCATACAAGTCAGTAACAATCACCTATAAGTACCGAAACATATGCAAGTAAGTAATGCAATCTGTCATTCACAGCGGTCCTGAGCAATGCAAGTAATCAAGGAACATGTAGAAGCAGTTGTCCGGTTTCAGCAGTGTCTATCATAAGTTGCTAACATACAATTAAGTAACCAATGAAGAAGCAGCAGCAGATGTTTCCATACAAGTCAGTTGCAATCACCAATAAGTACCGAAACATATGCAAGTAAGTAATGCAATCTGTCACTCACAGCGGTCCTGAGCAACGCAAGTAATCAAGGAAAACGCAACAGCAGTTGTCCAGTTTCAGCAGTGTCTATCATAAGTTCCTAACATACAATTAAGTAACCAATGAACAAGCAGCAGCAGATGTTTCCATACAAGTCAGTTGCAATCAGCAATAAGTATCGAAACATTTGCAACTAAGTAATGCAATCTGTCACTCACAGCGGTCTTGAGCAATACAAGTAATCAAGGAACATGCAACAGCAGTTGTCCAGTTTCAACATTGTCTATCATACGTTCTAACATACAATTAAAGAATCATGGAACAAGCAGCAGCAGATGTTTCCATACAAGTCAGTAACAATCACCAATAAGTACCGAAACATATGCAGGTAAGTAATTCAATCTGTCACTCACGGCGGTGCCGAGCAATGATAGTAATCAAGGAACACGCAGGAGCAGTTGTCCAGTTTCAGCAGTGTCTACAATTAAGTAATCAAGAAACAAGCAGCAGCAGATGTTTCCATACAAGTCAGTAACAAACACCAATATTGTACCGTAACATATGCTATTAAGGAATGCAATCTGTCACTCACAGCGTCCTTAGCAATGCAAGTAATCAAGGAACATGCAGCAGCAGATGTCCAGTTTCAACGGCGTCTATCATAATTTCCTAACATACAATTAAGTAATCACGGAACAAGAAGCAGCAGATGTTTCCATACAAGTCAGTAGCAATCACCATTAAGTACCAAAACATATTCCAGTAAGTAATCTAATCCGTCACTCACAGCGGTCCTGAGCAATGCAAGTAATCAAGGAACATGCAGCAGCAGTTGTCCAGTTTCAGCAGTGTCTATCATACATTCCTAACATACAATTAAGTAATCAAGGAACAAGCAGCAACAGATGTTTCCATACAAGTCAGTAACAATCACCAATATGTACCGAAATATATGCTAGTAAGTAATGCAATCTGTCACTCACAGCGGTCCTTAGCAATGCAAGTAATCATGGTAAATGCAGCAGCAGTAGTCCAGTTTCAGCAGTGTCTATCTTACGTTCCTAGCATACAATTAAGTAATCAAGGAACAAGCAGCAGCATATATTTCCATACAAGTCAGTAACAATCACCAATAAGTACCGAAACATATGCAAGCAAGTAATGCAATCTGCCACTCACAGCGGTCCTGAGCAATGCAAGTAATCAAGGAACATGTAGAAGTAGTTGTCCGGTTTCAGCAGTGTCTATCATAAGTTCCTAACATACAATTAAGTAACCAATGAACAAGCAGCAGCAAATGTTTACATACAAGTCAATTGCAATCACCAATAAGTACAAAACATATGCAAGTAAGTAATGCAATCTGTCACTCACAGCGGTCCTGAGCAATGCAAGTAATCAAGGAACCTGCAGCAGCAGTTGTCTAGTTTAACAGTGTCTATCCTACGTTCCTAACATATAATTAAGTAGTCAAGGAACAAGAAGCAGCACATGTTTCCATTCAAGCCATTAACAATCACCAATATGTACCGAAACATATGCAAGTAAGTAACGCAATCTTGTCACTCACAGCGGTCCTGAGCAATGCAAGTAATCAAGGAAAATGCAGCAGCTGTTGTCCAGTTTTAGCAGTGTCAATCATAAGTTCCTAACATACAATTAAGTAACCAATGTACAAGCAGCAGCAGATGTTTCCATACAAGTCAGTTGCAATCACCAATAAGTACCGAAACATATGCAACTAAGTAATGCAATCTATCACTCACAGCGGTCCTGAGTAATACAAGTAATCAAGGAACATGCAGCAGCAGTTGTCCAGTTTCAACAGTGTCTATCATACGTTCCTAACATACAATTAACTAATCATCGAACAAGCAGCAGCAGATGTTTCCATACAAGTCAGTAACAATCACCAATAAGTACCGAAACATATGCAAGTAAGTAATTCAATCTGTCACTCTCGGCGGTGCCGAGCAATGCAAGTAATCAAGGAACATGCAGCAGCAGTTGTCCAATTTTAGCAGTGTCTATCACACGTTCCTAACATACAACTTGGTAATCAAGGAACAAGAAGCAACAGATGTTTCCATACAAGTCAGTAAAAATCACCAATAAGTACTGAAACATAAGCAAGTAAGTAATGCAATCTGTCACTCATTGCGGTTGTGACAAATGCTAGTAATCAAGGAACACGCAGCAGCAGTTGTCCAGTTTCAGCAGTGTCTATCGTACCTCCCTAAAATACAGTTAAGTAGTCAAAGAACTAGCAGCAGCAGATGTTTCCATACAAGTCAGTAACAATCACCAATAGGTACCGAAACATATGCTAGTAAGTAATGCAATCTGTCACTCACAGCGGTCCTGAGCGATGCAAGTAATCAAGGTAAATGCAGCAGCAGTAGTCCAGTTTCAGCAGTGTCTATCTTACGTTCCTAGCATACAATTAAGTAATCAAGGAACAAGCAGCAGCAGATATTTCCATACAAGTCAGTAACAATCACCAATAAGTACCGAAACATATGCAAGCAAGTAATGCAATCTGCCACTCACAGCGGTCCTGAGCAATGCAAGTAATCAAGGAACCTGCAACAGCAGTTGTCTAGTTTAACAGTGTCTATCCTACGTTCCTAACATATAATTAAGTAATTAAGGAACAAGAAGCAGCACATGTTCCCATACAAGCCATTAACAATCACCAATATGTACCGAAACATATGCAAGTAAGTAACGCAATCTTGTCACTTACAGCGGTCCTGAGCAATGCAAGTAATCAAGGAAAATGCTACAGCAGTTGTTCAGTTTCAGCGGTGTCTATAATACGTTCCTAACATACAACTAAGTAATCAAGGAACAAGCAGCAACAGATGTTTCCATACAAGTCAGTAATAATCACCAATAAGTACCGAAACATATGCAAGTAAGTAATGTAATCTGTCACTCACAACGTTCCTGAGCAATGCAAGTTATTAAGGAACATGCAGCAACAGTTGTCCAGTTTCAGCAGTGTCTATCATATGTTTCTAACATACAATTAAGTAATCAAGGAACAAGCAGCAGCAGATATTTCGATACAAGTCGGTATCAATCACAATTAAGTACCGAAACATATGCAAGTAAGTAATACAATCTGCCACTCACAGCGGCCCTGAGTAATGCAAGTAATCAAGCAACATGTAGTAGCAGTTGTCCAGTTTCAGTAGTGTCTATCGTACGTTCCTAACATACAGTTAAGTAATCAAAGAACTAGCAGCAGCAGATGTTTCCAAACAAGTGAGTAACAATCACCAATAGGTACAGAAACATATGCAAGTAAGTAATGCATTCTGTCACTCACAGCGGTCCTGAGCAATGCAAGTAATCAAGGAACATACAGCAGCAGTTGTCCAGTTTTAGCAGTGTCTCTCATACGTTCCTAACATACAATTAGGTAATCAAGGAACAATCAGCAGCAGATCTATCCATACAAGTAAGTAACGATCACCAATAAGTACCGAAACATATGCAGGTAAGTAATGCAATCTGTCACTCACAGCGGTCCTGAGCAATGCAAGTAATTAAGGAACACAAAGCAGTAGTTGTCCAGTTTCAGCAGTGTCTATCATACGTTCCTAACATACCATTAAGTAATCAAGGAACAAGTAGCAGCAGATGTTTCCATACAAGTCAGTAACAATCACCAATATGTACCAAAACATATGCTAGTAAGTAATGCAATCATCTGTCACTCACAGCGGTCCTTAGCGATGCAAGTAATCAAGGTAAATGCAGCAGCAGTAGTCCAGTTTCAGTAGTGTCTATCTTACGTTCCTAGCATACAATTAAATAATCAAGGAACAAGCAGCAGCAGATGTTTCCATACAAGTCAGTAGCAATCACCAATAAGTATCAAAACATATGCCAGTAAGTGATGCAATCTGTCACTCACAGCGGTCCTTAGCAATGCAAGTAATCAAGGAACATGCAGCAGCAGTTGTCCAGTTTCAGCAGTGTCTATCATAAGTTCCTAACATACAATTAAGTAACGAAGGAACAAGCAGCAGCAGATGTTTCCATACAAGTCAGTAGGAATCACCAATATGTACCGAAACATATGCAAGTAAGTAACGCAATCTTGTCACTCACAACGGTCCTGAGCAATACAAGTAATCAAGGAACATGCAGCAGCAGTTGTCCAGTTTCAGCAGTGTGTATCATACGTTCCTAGCATACAATTAAGTAATCAAGGAACATGCAGCAGCATATGTTTCCATACAAGTCAGTAACAATCACCAATATGTACCGATATATATGCTAGTAAGTAATGCAATCTGTCACTCACAGCGGTCCTTAGCTATGCAAGTAATCAAGGAACATGCAGCAGCAGTTGTCCAGTTTGAGCAGTGTCTATCATAAGTTCCTAACATACAATTAAGTAATCAAGGAACAAGCAGCAGCAGATCTTTCCATACAAGTCAGTAGCAATCACCAATAAGTACCAAAACATATGCCAGTAAGTAATCTAATCTGTCACTCACAGCGGTCCTGAGCAATGCAAGTAATCAAGGAACATGCAGCAGCAGTTGTCCAGTTTCAGCGGTGTCTATAATACGTTCCTAACATACAACTAAGTAATCAAGGAACAAGCAGCAACAGATGTTTCCATACAAGTCAGTAATAATCACCAATAAGTACCGAAACATATGCAAGTAAGTAATGTAATCTGTCACTCACAACGTTCCTGAGCAATGCAAGTAATCAAGGAACATGCAGCAACAGTTGTCCAGTTTCAGCAGTGTCTATCATATGTTTCTAACATACAATTAAGTAATCAAGGAACAAGCAGCAACAGATATTTCGATACAAGTCAGTATCAATCACAATTAAGTACCGAAACATATGCAAGTAAGTAATGCAATCTGTCACTCACAGCGGCCCTGAGCAATGCAAGTAATCAAGCAACATGCAGTAGCAGTTGTCCAGTTTCAGTAGTGTCTATCGTACGTTCCTAACATACAGTTAAGTAATCAAAGAACTAGCAGCAGCAGATGTTTCCAAACAAGTGAGTAACAATCACCAATAGGTACAAAAACATATGCAAGTAAGTAATGCAATCTGTCACTCACAGCGGTCCTGAGCAATGCAAGTAATCAAGGAACATGCAGCAACAGTTGTCCAGTTTCAGCAGTGTCTCTCATACGTTCCTAACATACAATTAGGTAATCAAGGAACAATCAGCAGCAGATCTATCCATACAAGTAAGTAACGATCACCAATAAGTACCGAAACATATGCAGGTAAGTAATGCAATCTGTCACTCACAGCGGTCCTGAGCAATGCAAGTAATTAAGGAACACAAAGCAGTAGTTGTCCAGTTTCAGCAGTGTCTATCATACGTTCCTAACATACAATTAAGTAATCAAGGAACAAGTAGCAGCAGATGTTTCCATACAAGTCAGTAACAATCACCAATATGTACCGAAACATATGCTAGTAAGTATGTAATCATCTGTCACTCACAGCGGTCCTTAGCAATGCAAGTAATCAAGGAACGTGCAGCTGCAGTCGTCCAGTTTCAGCAATGTCTATCATAAGTTCCTGACATACAATTAAGTAATCAAGGAACAAGCAGCAGCATATGTTTCCATACAAGTCAGTAGCAATCACCAATAAGTACCAAAACATATGCCAGTAAGTGATGCAATCTGTCACTCACAGCGGTCCTTAGCAATGCAAGTAATCAAGGAACATGCAGCAGCAGTTGTCCAGTTTCAGCAGTGTCTATCATAAGTTCCTAATATACAATTAAGTAACGAAGGAACAAGCAGCAGCAGATGTTTCCATACAAGTCAGTAGCACTCACCGATAAGTACCGAAACATATGCAAGTAAGTAATGCAATCTGTCACTCACAGCGGTCCTGAGCGATGCGAGTAATCAAGGTAAATGCAGCAGCAGTAGTCCAGTTTCAGCAGTGTCTATCTTACGTTCCTAGCATACAATTAAGTAATCAAGGAACAAGCAGCAGCAGATATTTCCATACAAGTCAGTAACAATCACCAATAAGTACCGAAACATATGCAAGCAAGTAATGCAATCTGCCACTCACAGCGGTCCTAAGCAATGCAAGTAATCAAGGAACATGCAGAAGTAGTTGTCCGGTTTCAGCAGTGTCTATCATAAGTTCCTAACATACAATTAAGTAACCAATGAATAAGCGGCAGCAAATGTTTACATACAAGTCAGTTGCAATCACCAATAAGTACAAAACATATGCAAGTAAGTAATGCAATCTATCACTCACAGCGGTCCTGAGCAATGCAAGTAATCAAGGAACCTGCAGCAGCAGTTGTCTAGTTTAACAGTGTCTATCCTACGTTCCTAACATATAATTAAGTAATCAAGGAACAAGAAGCAGCACATGTTTCCATACAAGCCATTAACTATCACCAATATGTACCGAAACATATGCAAGTAAGTAACGCAATCTTGTCACTCACAGCGGTCCTGAGCAATGCAAGTAATCAAGGAAAATGCAGCAGCAGTTGTCCAGTTTTAGCAGTGTCAATCATAAGTTCCTAACATACAATTAAGTAACCAATGAACAAGCAGCAGCAGATGTTTCCATACAAGTCAGTAGCAATCACCAATAAGTACCAAAACATATTCCAGTAAGTAATGTAATCTGTCACTCACAGCGGTCCTGAGCAATGCAATTAATCAAGGAACATGCAGCAGCAGTTGTCCAGTTTCAGCAGTGTGTATCATACGTTCCTAACATACAATTAAGTAATCAAGGAACATGCAGCAGCATATGTTTCCATACAAGTCAGTAACAATCACCAATATGTACCGATATATATGCTAGTAAGTAATGCAATCTGTCACTCACAGCGGTCCTTAGCAATGCAAGTAATCAAGGAACATGCAGCAGCAGTTGTCCAGTTTCAGCAGTGTCTATCATAAGTTCTTAACATACAATTAAGTAATCAAGGAACAAGCAGCAGCAGATCTTTCCATACAAGTCAGTAGCAATCACCAATAAGTACCAAAACATATGCCAGTAAGTAATCTAATCTGTCACTCACAGCGGTCCTGAGCAATGCAAGTAATCAAAGAACATGCAGCAGCAGTTGTCCAGTTTCAGCGGTGTCTATAATACGTTCCTAACATACAACTAAGTAATCAAGGAACAAGCAGCAACGGATGTTTCCATACAAGTCAGTAATAATCACCAATTAGTACCAAAACATACGCAAGTAAGTAATGTAATCTGTCACTCACAACGTTCCTGAGCAATGCAAGTAATCAAGGAACATGCAGCAACAGTTGTCCAGTTTCAGCAGTGTCTATCATATGTTTCTAACATACAATTAAGTAATCAAGGAACAAGCAGCAACAGATATTTCGATACAAGTCAGTATCAATCACCAATAAGTACCGAAACATATGCAAGTAAGTAATGCAATCTGCCACTCACAGCGGCCCTGAGCAATGCAAGTAATCAAGCAACATGCAGTAGCAGTTGTCCAGTTTCAGTAGTGTCTATCGTACGTTCCTAACATACAGTTAAGTAATCAAAGAACTAGCAGCAGCAGATGTTTCCAAACAAGTGAGTATCAATCACCAATAGGTACAGAAACATATGCAAGTAAGTAATGCAATCTGTCACTCACAGCGGTCCTGAGCAATGCAAGTAATCAAGGAACATGCAGCAGCAGTTGTCCAGTTTCAGCAGTGTCTCTCATACGTTCCTAACATACAATTAGGTAATCAAGGAACAATCACCAATAAGTACCGAAACATATGCAGGTAAGTAATGCAATCTGTCACTCACAGCGGTCCTGAGCATTGCAACTAATTAAGGAACACAAAGCAGTAGTTGTCCAGTTTCAGCAGTGTCTATCATACCTTACTAACATACAATTAAGTAATCAAGGAACAAGTAGCAGCAGATGTTTCCATACAAGTCAGTAACAATCACCAATATGTACCGAAACATATGCTAGTAAGTAATGCAATCATCTGTCACTCACAGCGGTCCTTAGCGATGCAAGTAATCAAGGAACATGCAGCTGCAGTCGTCCAGTTTCAGCAGTGTCTATCATAAGTTCCTGACATACAATTAAGTAATCAAGGAACAAGCAGCAGCAGATGTTTCCATACAAGTCAGTAGCAATCACCAATAAGTACCAAAACATATGCCAGTAAGTGATGCAATCTGTCACTCACAGCGGTCCTTAGCAATGCAAGTAATCAAGGAACATGCAGCAGCGGTTATCCAGTTTCAGCAGTGTCTATCATAAGTTCCTAACATACAATTAAGTAACGAAGGAACAAGCAGCAGCAGATGTTTCCATACAAGTCAGTAGCAATCACCGATAAGTACCGAAACATATGCAAGTAAGTAATGCAATCTGTCACTCACAGCGGTCCTGAGCGATGCAAGTAATCAAGGTAAATGCAGCAGCAGTAGTCCAGTTTCAGCAGTGTCTATCTTACGTTCCTAGCATACAATTAAGTAATCAAGGAACAAGCAGCAGCAGATATTTCCATACAAGTCAGTAACAATCACCAATAAGTACCGAAACATATGCAAGCAAGTAATGCAATCTGCCACTCACAGCGGTCCTGAGCAATGCAAGTAATCAAGGAACATGCAGAAGTAGTTGTCCGGTTTCAGCAGTGTCTATCATAAGTTCCTAACATACAATTAAGTAACCAATGAACAAGCGGCAGCAAATGTTTACATACAAGTCAGTTGCAATCACCAATAAGTACAAAACATATGCAAGTAAGTAATGCAATCTGTCACTCACAGCGGTCCTGAGCAATGCAAGTAATCAAGGAACCTGCAGCAGCAGTTGTCTAGTTTAACAGTGTCCATCCTACGTTCCTAACATATAATTAAGTAATCAAGGAACAATTAGCAGCACATGTTTCCATACAAGCCATTAACAATCACCCATATGTACCGAAACATATGCAAGTAAGTAACGCAATCTTGTCACTCACAGCGGTCCTGAGCAATGCAAGTAATCAAGGAAAATGCAGCAGCAGTTGTCCAGTTTTAGCAGTGTCAATCATAAGTTCCTAACATACAATTAAGTAACCAATGAACAAGCAACAGCAGATGTTTCCATACAAGTCAGTAGCAATCACCAATAAGTACCAAAACATATTCCAGTAAGTAATCTAATCTGTCACTCACAGCGGTCCTGAGCAATGCAAGTAATCAAGGAACATGCAGCAGCAGTTGTCCAGTTTCAGCAGTGTGTATCATACGTTCCTAACATACAATTAAGTAATCAAGGAACATGCAGCAGCATATGTTTCCATACAAGTCAGTAACAATCACCAATATGTACCGATATATATGCTAGTAAGTAATGCAATCTGTCACTCACAGCGGTCCTTAGCAATGCAAGTAATCAAGGAACATGCAAGAGCAGTTGTCCAGTTTCAGCAGTGTCTATCATACGTTCCTAACATACAATTAAGTAATCAAGGAACAAGCAGCAGCAGATCTTTCCATACAAGTCAGTAGCAATCACCAATAAGTACCAAAACATATGCCAGTAAGTAATCTAATCTGTCACTCACAGCGGTCCTGAGCAATGCAAGTAATCAAGGAACATGCAGCAGCAGTTGTCCAGTTTCAGCGGTGTCTATAATACGTTCCTAACATACAACTAAGTAATCAAGGAACAAGCAGCAACGGATGTTTCCATACAAGTCAGTAATAATCACCAATAAGTACCAAAACATACGCAAGTAAGTAATGTAATCTGTCACTCACAACGTTCCTTAGCAATGCAAGTAATCAAGGAACATGCAGCAACAGCTGTCCAGTTTCAGCAGTGCCTATCATATGTTTCTAACATACAATTAAGTAATTAAGGAACAAGCAGCAGCAGATATTTCGATACAAGTCAGTATCAATCACCAATAAGTACCGAAACATATGCAAGTAAGTAATGCAATCTGCCACTCACAGCGGCCCTGAGCAATGCAAGTAATCAAGCAACATGCAATAGCAGTTGTCCAGTTTCAGTAGTGTCTATCGTACGTTCCTAACATACAGTTAAGAAATCAAAGAACTAGCAGCAGCAGATGTTTCCAAACAAGTGAGTAACAATCACCAATAGGTACAGAAACATATGCAAGTAAGTAATGCAATCTGTCACTCACAGCGGTCCTGAGCAATGCAAGTAATCAAGGAACATGCAGCAGCAGCTGTCCAGTTTCAGCAGGCTCATACGTTCCTAACATAGAATTAGGTAATCAAGGAACAATCAGCAGCAGATCTATCCATACAAGTAAGTAACGATCGCCAATAAGTACCGAAACATATGCAGGTAAGTAATGCAATCTGTCACTCACAGCGGTCCTGAGCAATGCAAGTAATTAAGGAACACAAAGCAGTAGTTGTCCAGTTTCAGCAGTGTCTATCATACGTTCCTAACATACAATTAAGTAATCAAGGAACAAGTAGCAGCAGATGTTTCCATACAAGTCAGTAACAATCACCAATATGTACCGAAACATATGCTAGTAAGTAATGCAATCATCTGTCACTCACAGCGGTCCTTAGCGATGCAAGTAATCAAGGAACATGCAGCTGCAGTCGTCCAGTTTCAGCAGTGTCTATCATAAGTTCCTGACATACAATTAAGTAATCAAGGAACAAGCAGCAGCAGATGTTTCCATACAAGTCAGTAGCAATCACCAATAAGTACCAAAACATATGCCAGTAAGTGATGCAATCTGTCACTCACAGCGGTCCTTAGCAATGCAAGTAATCAAGGAACATGCAGCAGCGGTTATCCAGTTTCAGCAGTGTCTATCATAAGTTCCTAACATACAATTAAGTAACGAAGGAACAAGCAGCAGCAGATGTTTCCATACAAGTCAGTAGCAATCACCGATAAGTACCGAAACATATGCAAGTAAGTAATGCAATCTGTCACTCACAGCGGTCCTGAGCGATGCAAGTAATCAAGGTAAATGCAGCAGCAGTAGTCCAGTTTCAGCAGTGTCTATCTTACGTTCCTACCATACAATTAAGTAATCAAGGAACAAGCAGCAGCAGATATTTCCATACAAGTCAGTAACAATCACCAATAAGTACCGAAACATATGCAAGCAAGTAATGCAATCTGCCACTCACAGCGGTCCTGAGCAATGCAAGTAATCAAGGAACATGCAGAAGTAGTTGTCCGGTTTCAGCAGTGTCTATCATAAGTTCCTAACATACAAGTAAGTAACCAATGAACAAGCGGCAGCAAATGTTTACATACAAGTCAGTTGCAATCACCAATAAGTACAAAACATATGCAAGTAAGTAATGCAATCTGTCACTCACAGCGGTCCTGAGCAATGCAAGTAATCAAGGAACCTGCAGCAGCAGTTGTCTAGTTTAACAGTGTCTATCCTACGTTCCTAACATATAATTAAGTAATCAAGGAACAAGAAGCAGCACATGTTTCCATACAAGCCATTAACAATCACCAATATGTACCGAAACATATGCAAGTAAGTAACGCAATCTTGTCACTCACAGCGGTCCTGAGCAATGCAAGTAATCAAGGAAAATGCAGCAGCAGTTGTCCAGTTTTAGCAGTGTCAATCATAAGTTCCTAACATACAATTAAGTAACCAATGAACAAGCAACATCATATGTTTCCATACAAGTCAGTAGCAATCACCAATAAGTACCAAAACATATTCCAGTAAGTAATCTAATCTGTCACTCACAGCGGTCCTGAGCAATGCAAGTAATCAAGGAACATGCAGCAGCAGTTGTCCAGTTTCAGCAGTGTGTATCATACGTTCCTAACATACAATTAAGTAATCAAGGAACATGCAGCAGCATATGTTTCCATACAAGTCAGTAACAATCACCAATATGTACCGATATATATGCTAGTAAGTAATGCAATCTGTCACTCACAGCGGTCCTTAGCAATGCAAGTAATCAAGGAACATGCAGCAGCAGTTGTCCAGTTTCAGCAGTGTCTATCATAAGTTCCTAACATACAATTAAGTAATCAAGGAACAAGCAGCAGCAGATCTTTCCATACAAGTCAGTAGCAATCACCAATAAGTACCAAAACATATGCCAGTAAGTAATCTAATCTGTCACTCACAGCGGTCCTGAGCAATGCAAGTAATCAAGGAACATGCAGCAGTAGTTGTCCAGTTTCAGCGGTGTCTATAATACGTTCCTAACATACAACTAAGTAATCAAGGAACAAGCAGCAACGGATGCTTCCATACAAGTCAGTAATAATCACCAATAAGTACCAAAACATACGCAAGTAAGTAATGTAATCTGTCACTCACAACGTTCCTGAGCAATGCAAGTAATCAAGGAACATGCAGCAACAGTTGTCCAGTTTCAGCAGTGTCTATCATATGTTTCTAACATACAATTAAGTAATCAAGGAACAAGCAGCAGCAGATATTTCGATACAAGTTAGTATCAATCACCAATAAGTACCGAAACATATGCAAGTAAGTAATGCAATCTGCCACTCACAGCGGCCCTGAGCAATGCAAGTAATCAAGCAACATTGTAACATCCAAGTTACCACAAACAGTACACGTCATAAAATTTCATTTCATTAAGTAATAAATATTACTAATTGTTTGATACCACAGGTCCATCTGTCTGAATACTTAATTACAAAAATATATTAAGATCAAATGGTGGTCTAAACTAGCTTCTAAATCTTCAATCAGAGTGCGGAAGATTGAACAAGCAACCCGAGACCGCAATCGTCTTTCAAAATAGGCATCAGCAAAAGTCCAACAATCTGCTAGTCATCAAATATCCAAATTCATATAGCCTGGGACGAACTACCTGCTATGGTCTTGTCCTTATCAGCTTTTCCTGAAAAAGAGTTGTCATGACAGAGTAAGCTAACATTGCTTAGTGAGTTAACAGAGTTCCATTAGTTACCACACATATATAACATACTATCAGCTCCTGCCGACAAGTCACTACGTCCTGAGACAGCAAAAAGGTTGGGAGACAACCCAGTTTGTATTCCCCTATGTAAGGCCGAAGCCCTACGGGAAGTGTATGGAAACAAGTCATATAGGAAAGGAATCTGCAGAATTCCCTCCTGTGAATGGAGATCTCACATTCGGTCCTATCGGATAATGCAGTTGTAACATCCAAGTTACCACAAACAGTACACGTCATAAAATTTCATTTCATTAAGTAATAAATATTACTAATTGTTTGATACCACAGGTCCATCTGCCTGATTACTTAATTACAACAATATATATTAAAGATCAAATGGTGGTCTAAACTAGCTTCTAAATCTTCAATCAGAGTGCGGAAGACTGAACAAGCTACCCGAGACCGCATCATCTTTTCAAATAGGCGACAACAAAAGTCCAAAAGTCTGCTATTCATCATAGTCCAGATTCACTTAGCCTGGGACGAACTACCTGTTATGGTCTTGCCTTTATCAGCTTTTCCTGTAAAAGAGTTGTCATGACAGAGTAAGCTAACGTTGCTTAGTGAGTAAACAGAGTTCCATTAGTTACCACACACACATAACATACTATCAGTTCCTGTCGGCAATACGTCAGAGACGGCAAAAAGGTTGGGAGACAACCCAGTTTGTATTCCCCTGTGTAAGGCCGAAGCCCTACGGGAAATGTATGGAAACAAGTCAAATAGGAAAGGAATCAGCAGAATTCCCTCCTGTGAATGGAGATCTCACATTCGGTCCTGTCGGATAATGCAGTATGCAGCGGCAAGTATATCAACAGTCAAGTAAGCAGTAAGCATGATAAGTATTTACATAAAATGTAAAAGTGAACATGCAATCAAGGCAATTCAAGTGTCTAGCTTCAGTAATGTCAAAAGTACGTTTCTATGATACAGTATAGTATTAAAGAAACATGCAGGAACAATCGGAAGTTTCCATACAGTCAATACATTCACCAATAAGTATCGAAATATATGCAAGTAATTAATGAAATCTGTCACTCACAGTGGTCCGTAGTCAGATAATGCTTAACGAATTAAGCGGTTCAGTTTACTCTGTCAATCGACGGGTTCCTGCAGTTCAGTTTCAAGTCTGGCATATTAATGTCAAGTTTTGTAGCATGATCTATATAACCCTAGTTATATAATTATGTTATTGTCAATTCTGGCTGTCGAGTCTGAGGTAGTTCCTATCGTCCCAAGTTGAGTCTTTTCTTATCAGATCAGTACGATCCCTAATTACAGATGGGTGGCCTTGAAACAAAGCCAATCGTATTTCTAGCAAGGTGTAACATGCCATACACATTCTAAAGGTTCATACAGAGTCGGTTAATTTATTTGTGCATAAAATAGTTATGCAACTTGAACTTGTGAGTTTTATCATAATCCAAGGACACTTTCAATTAAAATAAGTTGTTTAATAACTTAATCTGATTTAGGGATTAATCTTAGGCTTAAAATAAAACCAAATACGAATATAAAGGGACAGATTCGAACCAGATTCATTCGAATCTAATTGCTTAGATTCAAAATTCTCACAAACTCGAGACAAGGAAGCAGATTCGAAGCGTACATAGATTCGAAGCATACATAGGTTCGAAATATGGACATAAACTCGAAGCACCTACATAGACTCGAAGGCAACATAAATTCGAAACTAATAGATTCGAAATACATAGATTCGAATCAGATAGATTCGAAATGAGCTAGGTTCGAAATTAGATTCTAGGATAGATTCGAGAGCACACTCATAGACTCGAAACACACACACATAGATTCGAACTCACAGATTCGGAACCATACAATTCGAGTCTAGTGATTTCGAGTCTGCTCATGAATCTCTCGAGTTTGTTCTACTTGTTCAACAATTTTCCAGGTTTTTAACTACGAAATTGAGCAAAAATAAGGGAGTAATAGTCACTAACCTTCGTCCAAGCTGTATCCTTCGACTATAGACGATTTCCAAGCAAAAACAGGTCCTAAACGGAAGCAAATCAGCTTCAAATGAAGGGAATATGAGCAAACTCGAATTTGCTCAACAAAAACCGAAATAAAAGTCAGAAAGATGGTCGATTTTACCTTAAATCCGGACGAAATCTAACATGCAATGATAGATTCGTGTAGAGCTCGACGATCTCTAACCGATGGCGTATAAATCACGAGAATCCGACGGTTCGTTTAGGAGAAATTCTAGAGAGAAGGAGAGAGTTTCTAGATTCCAAACTAAAGAAATGAGGAGGAATGCCCTATTTATAGGGAAATAGGGAAAATCAGATCTTCTACTGAATTTTTCCGGAATTGACCAACTTTTATTCATTTTAGTCCGTTTCGTCATTTTCAGTCTTTAATTTGTCATTTAGCTGAATTTTAATTATCAACATTATTTCAGCAAATTTTGGGGCAACTTTTCATAATTAATTATAACTTAATATAATTAACTATTTAAGATTCATGTTTTCGGTTAATTACTAATATTTGGATAAATTTGCTTAATTATCCATAGTCTGATGCTGTAATTTATATTTAATAAATTACGGGTTGTTACAATCTTCCCCCGTTAAATTGATTCCGTCCTCGGAATCGACTAAAATAGGAATAATTTCGGATACTTCTGCCTAATCTCGTCTTCTCGTTCCCAAGTTTGCGCAGATCCCTTATGGTATTTCCATTGAACTAACACCATTGGAATTTCCTTGTTGCGCAATTTCGAAACCTTATGATCGATTATACGCTCGGGCTCTTCTTCGTATCGCAACTGCTCATCAATTTGCACGTCTTTCCAAGGAATCACAGCTTCAGCGTCAGCTAAACAATTTCGAAGATTACTCACATGAAATACATCATGAATCCCAGTCATTTCGGCAGGCAACTTCAATCTGTAGGCCTACAATCCTACACGCTCGAGAATTTCAAAAGGACCCACAAATCGAGGGCTCAACTTCCCCCGTTTGCCGAACCTTACTATTCCTTTTCTTGGCGAGACCTTCAGCAACACTTTATCTCCAACTTCAAACGCGATTGGTTTCCGTCTTTTATCATGATACTTCTTTTGTCTGTCTTGAGAAGTCTGAATCCGCTGTCGAATCAACTGTAGTTGGTCATGGGCTTCTTGCAAAATCGCTGGTCCAGAAATCGACCGTTCACCTGTTTCCCTCCAACAGGTTGGAGTTCTGCATCGACGTCCGTACAAAAGCTGATATGGAGGCATACCAATAGTCGAGTGATAACTATTGTTATAAGCAAACTCCACAAACGGCAGGTGAGTATCCCAACTTCCACCGAGATCAATCACACAGGCACGTAACATATCTTCTAAGGTCAAAATTGTCCTCTCACTTTGCCCGACAGTTTCAGGATGATAGGCGGTGCTCATCTTAAGTTCAGTTCCTAGTCCATTCTGAAAAGCCTTCCAAAAACGAGAAGTAAATCTGCTGTCACGGTCCGATACTATAGACAATGGCACACCATGTCTAGTCACGATTTCCTTTACGTACAATTCAGCTAACTTTTCGAGGCGTTCATCTTCACGTATGGGTAGGAAATGGGCTGACTTAGTAAGTCGATCCACTATTACCCATATAGAGTCATGATTCCGCTTTGTCCTGGGCAGCTTCGTCACAAAGTCCATGGTTATGTGGTCCCACTTCCATTCCGGGATTGGCAATGGTTGTAGTTCCCCATACGGCTTCTGATGTTCCGATTTGACTTGTAAACAAGTCATGCAATTTTCTACATATCGTCCTACGTCCTTCTTCATTCCAGGCCACCAATAATCCGTTTTCAAATCTTGGTACATTTTAGTAGAACCAGGATGTACCGAAAATTTTGACATATGAGCCTCCGACAGAATTTGATCACGAATTCCTCCTAATCTAGGGACCCATATTCTATTCATGAACCGTCTAAGACCACGATTATCAAGGGTCAGCTTGGTCACATAAGTAACCATACGTTCAGATTTCAAGTTCTCATCCCGAATGGCTTCGGTTTGAGCGGCAATAATCGACTCAGGCAAGGCAGACTCCAAAACAACAGAATTCAAAGCATAACATCGGGTATAATGGTCTTGTCCGGTTTTGCGGCTTAGGGCATCTGCTACAATGTTTGCTTTACCTGGATGGTAAAGGATCTCACAGTCTTAGTCTTTAGTCAATTCCATAGATCGCCTTTGTCGCATATTCAGCTCTTTTTGGTCAAATATATACTTCAGACTCTTGTGATCCGTATATAATTTACACCTGGTCCCGTACAGATAATGCCGCAAAATCTTCAATGCAAAAGTCACGGCTGCAAGCTCCAAGTCATGTGTCGGGTAATTCTTCTCATGCGTCTTTAGCTGCCTTGATGCGTAGGCAATTACTTTATCCCTTTGCATCAGCACACAGCCTAATCCCATCTTAGAAGCATCACTATAGACTACAAAATCATCATTACCCTCAGGTAAGGCCAGAATCGGTGCTTCTACTAGCTTACGTTTCAGAGTCTCAAAGGCTCGATCTTGAGATTCATTCCATTCAAACTTAACTTCTTTCTTCGTTAGACTAGTTAAAGGCACCGCAATCTTGGAGAAATCACGGATAAATCTTCTGTAATAGCCCGCTAAACCCAAGAAACTTCGAACTTCAGATACGTTTTTCGGCGCTTCCCACTTCTGAACCACATCAACCTTTGATGGATCTACGGCTATTCCCTCACCGGAGACAATATGTCCTAAAAATTGCACCTGGCGTAACCAAAATTCACATTTGGAGAATTTTGCATAGAGTCGCTCCTTTCGTAACAATTCTAGCAATTCTCGCAAATGCTTCGCATGGTCAGATTCAGACTTAGAGTAAATCAAGATGTCATCAATGAAAACTATCACTGATTTATCCAGCATTGGTCTACATACTCTATTCATAAGGTCCATAAATGCGGCCGTGGCATTTGTGAGACCGAACGGCATTACTAGAAACTCAAAATGGCCGTAACGAGTACGAAATGCAGTCTTCGGTACGTCGGACTCAAATACTTTGAGCTGATGATATCCAGATCGGAGATCAATCTTTGAAAAATAACTAGCCCCTTGCAGTTGATCAAACAAGTCATCAATTCTAGGCAGAGGGTATCGGTTCTTGATAGTTACTTTATTCAGCTCCCGATAATCTATACACATGCGAAAGGTACCATCCTTCTTCTTAACAAAAAGAACCGGAGCACCCCAAGGAGAAGTACTCGGACGAATAAACCCTTTTTCTAATAATTCCTGCAACTGACTCATCATTTCCTTCATTTCATTCGGAGCAAGACGGTAAGGGGCTTTCGCGATAGGAGCAGCACCCGGTACAAGGTCAATGTGGAATTCGATTTGACGATCTGGTGGCAATCCAGAGATGTCATCCGGGAATACATCAGGGAATTCTTGGACTAAAGGTACTTCAGACAAGGTCTTTTTAACTTCGTTAGCATCTATGGCATAGGCTAAATAGGCGGAACAACCTTTGGTTAGGCACTTTCGGGCTTTCATTACAGAGATGAGACCTAAATTTCGAGTCTTTCTATCGCCATAAACATAACGTTCACTTCCTTCGGGGGTTCTAATTCTAATTATCCTTTTTGCACAAAGGATTTCAGCATTGTTCATCATTAGCCAGTCCATTCCTATAAGAACATCGAACTCCCTAATCCACATCGGTATCAGGTCAACGTCCGAGGAGAGGTCATCAATCACTAGCTTACAGGAACGAAAGACTCTATTCACAGTCACATAATTCGAGCTAGCAGTTTCTATGTCTAAGGGTGCAGGTAACATCACAGGGGCAAAGTCAAACTGTTTAGCAAACTTTTCAGACACATACGACAGATTAGAGCCAGAGTCAAATAAGATTAAGGCAGGCATATCATTAACAAGAAATGTACCCGTGACGACGTCAGCAGTCTCTTTTGCCTCTTCGGCTGTCATCTGGAAAGATCTTGGTTGATTCTTCGGGGCAGAAGAACCCTTGACTGATTGCTGAGGTGAAGATGCAGGTGGAGGAACAAATCGAGGTCGGGTACAGTCTTTAGCATGGTGCCCCAATGTAATGCAGTTTCGACAAGCCTCACTGCGCCTGGGACATTCTGACCTATCGTGACCGTTCTGTCTACAGCAGTAACATTTAACGAACGCAGGATCGCATTTCCCTTCATGAATTTGCTTGCAGCGAGGACAAGAAGGCTTTGGCGTCGAGGTCACAGCATAAGATTTAGCCTTCTTAGAAGACTGCTTATCTCCCTTCTTCGAACTTTCACTCTTCTTTTCAGCTCTCTCAGATTTTTCCTTCTTATTAGATTTAGCAATAAAAGGACATGCTCGCTCAGGATAGATTTCAAGTTCACCTACCCTAGCAATTTCAACCGCTTCGATATAGCTTCTCGGTCTGCCGGACTTCACAAACTTCCGGATTTCTCGATCCAGACCATCCACAAACAAATCCCTTCTCCTTTCATCAGTATCGACAGGGTGATCAGATAATAGCGAGAGCCTGGTAAATTCCAGCTCATAGTCCGTCACGGATCTTGTACCTTGCTGAAAAGATAGCAGGGTTTTCTCCATCTGGCGCTTAACATCCTGGGGGCAGTATTTCTCCTTCAGATGAATCTTGAATTGATCCCAAGTAATGGATTTCTCCATTGCTTCAGACATGGGATTTGTGATAGACTTCCACCAACGGCCGGCTCCATCTTCCAACATTCCCGTTGCAAACGTCACCTTGTCTTCTTCATTACACTTGGAGAGTTTAAACGCTTTCTCCACATTCGCGACCCAGTCCATAGCTTTAACAGGATCAGATGACCCCGCAAACGTACGAGCTCCACACTTCTTGAAATCAACAAACGTACACTCACGTCCTACCTTAACGTGATGGTCAGAGGAATCAGTCTCACTGTCATCAGAGGGCTCCTGTCTATGTTTCCTCTTCCGATCCTTTTTGGGCTTTGCCAACATCTCTTCCCTATATTTTAACTCTAGCTCCTGTAACTTAAGTTCTCTTAACCTAAGTTCTTCTTCACGGCGCTTAAATTCAATTTCACGCTGGTTTACTTCGTCAGTCTGCATCACTGCTTTACCCTTGGTCAGCAAGTCCTTAATCTCCTTAAATCGGTCTTCAACTGCCGTATCAGTCTGTAATCGATTCCTATCCATCATAAGCTGCATCTGTCTACAATTATCCTCATTCAACTTATGAACGAGATCAATTAACTGAGCCTGTTGAGGAGGCACAGGGGTGGCAGTACTGCTTGAGTCATTAACAGTATTTTCAGGGTCAGTGCCTAAATCCTCTACATGAACAGATTCTTTGTGTTGATCAGCTGCAGCATCAGCAGCTTTATCAACCCTTGAGGAACCGGCAACAGTCGGATTCTTATCAGCCATTGGCTGAATATATATGAAGGAAATAACTATTATTTCCTAATTCAAATAAGCACGATTCGAGTCATAATTCCTATGTCAGATAATCACATCTAAATTTCATAGATATGAAGGCAGTCAGTCAGGCTGGCACAAAGTCAAGTCAAAGTCAAGTCAGTATCAAGCAGTCAATCCCTCCCCCATCCTATCAGTCATCATTTGCCTATCTTAGGTCAAGTTGTGTGGGTAGTCCTTTACTAATTAAGTTACCCTAGGCCTCGGTGAATTGTTCGGGAATTCAGAGTCACATAGTCCATACCATACCAGTAGTTTAAGTATCGTGTGGCCAATCCGATGATTAAACTGCTGCTCTGATACCAACTTTGTAACATCCAAGTTACCACAAACAGTACACGTCATAAAATTTCATTTCATTAAGTAATAAATATTACTAATTGTTTGATACCACAGGTCCATCTGCCTGATTACTTAATTACAACAATATATATTAAAGATCAAATGGTGGTCTAAACTAGCTTCTAAATCTTCAATCAGAGTGCGGAAGACTGAACAAGCTACCCGAGACCGCATCATATTTTCAAATAGGCGACAACAAAAGTCCAAAAGTCTGCTATTCATCATATACCAGATTCACTTAGCCTGGGACGAACTACCTGTTATGGTCTTGCCTTTATCAGCTTTTCCTGTAAAAGAGTTGTCATGACAGAGTAAGCTAACGTTGCTTAGTGAGTAAACAGAGTTCCATTAGTTACCACACACACATAACATACTATCAGTTCCTGTCGGCAATACGTCAGAGACGGAAAAAAGGTTGGGAGACAACCCAGTTTGTATTCCCCTGTGTAAGGCCGAAGCCCTACGGGAAATGTATGGAAACAAGTCAAATAGGAAAGGAATCTGCAGAATTCCCTCCTGTGAATGGAGATCTCACATTCGGTCCTGTCGGATAATGCAGTATGCAGCGGCAAGTATATCAACAGTCAAGTAAGCAGTAAGCATGATAAGTATTTACATAAAATGTAAAAGTGAACATGCAATCAAGGCAATTCAAGTGTCTAGCTTCAGTAATGTCAAAAGTACGTTTCTATGATACAGTATAGTATTAAAGAAACATGCAGCAACAATCGGAAGTTTCCATACAGTCAATACATTCACCAATAAGTATCGAAATATATGCAAGTAATTAATGAAATCTGTCACTCACAGTGGTCCGTAGTCAGATAATGCTTAACGAATTAAGCGGTTCAGGTTTACTCTGTCAATCGACGGGTTCCTGCAGTTCAGTTTCAAGTCTGGCATATTAATGTCAAGTTTTGTAGCATGATCTATATAACCCTAGTTATATAATTATGTTATTGACAATTCTGGCTGTCGAGTCTGAGGTAGTTCCTATCGTCCCAAGTTGAGTCTTTTCTTATCAGATCAGTACGATCCCTAATTACAGATGTGTGGCCTTGAAACAAAGCCAATCGTATTTCTAGCAAGGTGTAACATGCCATACACATTCTAAAGGTTCATACAGAGTCAATTAATTTATTTGTGCATAAAATAGTTATGCAACTTGAACTTGTGAGTTTTATCATAATCCAAGGACACTTTCAATTAAAATAAGTTGTTTAATAACTTAATCTGATTTAGGGATTAATCTTAGGCTTAAAATAAAACCAAATACGAATATAAAGGGACAGATTCGAACCAGATTCATTCGAATCTAATTGCTTAGATTCAAAATTCTCACAAACTCGAGACAAGGAAGCAGATTCGAAGCATACATAGATTCGAAGCATACATAGGTTCGAAATATGGACATAAACTCGAAGCACCTACATAGACTCGAAGGCAACATAAATTCGAAACTAATAGATTCGAAATACATAGATTCGAATCAGATAGATTCGAAATGAGCTAGGTTCGAAATTAGATTCTAGGATAGATTCGAGAGCACACTCATAGACTCGAAACACACACACATAGATTCGAACTCACAGATTCGGAACCATACAATTCGAGTCTAGTGATTTCGAGTCTGCTCATGAATCTCTCGAGTTTGTTCTACTTGTTCAACAATTTTCCAGGTTTTTAACTACGAAATTGAGCAAAAATAAGGGAGTAATAGTCACTAACCTTCGTCCAAGCTGTATCCTTCGACTATAGACGATTTCCAAGCAAAAACAGGTCCTAAACGGAAGCAAATCAGCTTCAAATGAAGGGAATATGAGCAAACTCGAATTTGCTCAACAAAAACCGAAATAAAAGTCAGAAAGATGGTCGATTTTACCTTAAATCCGGACGAAATCTAACATGCAATGATAGATTCGTGTAGAGCTCGACGATCTCTAACCGATGGCGTATAAATCACGAGAATCCGACGGTTCGTTTAGGAGAAATTCTAGAGAGAAGGAGAAGTCTTATAGAGAGAAGGAGAGAGTTTCTAGATTCCAAACTTAAGAAATGAGGAGGAATGCCCTATTTATAGGGAAATAGGGAAAATCAGATCTTCTACTGAATTTTTCCGGAATTGACCAACTTTTATTCATTTTAGTCCGTTTCGTCATTTTCAGTCTTTAATTTGTCATTTAGCTGAATTTTAATTATCAACATTATTTCAGCAAATTTTGGGGCAACTTTTCATAATTAATTATAACTTAATATAATTAACTATAATCCATAGTCTGATGCTGTAATTTATATTTAATAAATTACGGGCTGTTACAGCAGTATGCAACGGCAATTATATAAACAGTCAAGTAAGCAGTAAGCATGATAAGTGTTTACATAAAATGTAAAAATGAACATGCAATCAAGGCAATTCAAGTGTCAAGCTTCAGAAATGTCAAAATACGTTTCTATGATACAATATAGTATTAAAGAAACATGCAGCATCAATCGGAAGTTTCCATACAGTCGATGACATTCACCAATAAGTATCGAAACATATGCAAGTAATTAATGAAATCGGTCACTCACAGTAGTCCGTAGTCAGATAATGCTTAACGAATTAAGCTGTTCAGTTTACTCTGTCAAATCGGCGGTTTCCTGCAGTTCAGTTTCAAGTCTGACATATTAATGTCGAGATTGTAACATGACCTATATAATCCTCAATTATATGATCAGGTTATTGTCATTTCTTTAAGCCGAGTCTGGGGTAGTTCCTAACGTCCCAAAGTGAGTCTATTCTTATCAGATTAATATGATCCATATAATTACAGATATATGGCCTTGAAACAAAGCCGATCGCATTATTAGCAAGGTGAATCATGACATACGATTTTTAAGAGTTCATACAAGGTCTGATAATTTAGTTATGCATAAAATAGTTATGCACTTGAAACTTGTGATTTTTATCATAATCAAAAGATACTTTCAATTACATAAGGTTATTTAATAACTTAATCTGATTTAGGAATAAGTCTTAGGCTTGGAACAAAATCAGATTCGAACAGCATCAGTTTTAGACAGATTCGAAATTTAGGCAACAGATTCGAATAAGTATAGATTCAAATGGCTTAGATTCGAATGAGCCTAATTCGAGTTTAGGATATTAGATTCGAAACACACACATATTAGATTCTAGGGGATAGATTCGAAATCAACAGATTCTAAACTAGGGAAGATAGATTCGAAGTCAACAGGTTCGAATCTAGCTAATCAGATTCGAGAACAACAATTTCGAGTCTAGGGGAATCAGATTCGAAATCAACACCTCCGAATCTATTAATGAATTTCTCGAATTTGTTCTTCTTGTTCATCGTTTTTTTCCAGGTTTTATCAACTTAAACATGAACATAAATGAGGGAGACATAGTTACTAACGTTCGTCCAAGCTATATCTTTCGACTATAGGTGATTTCCAAGCCAAAACAGGTCCTAAACGTGAGCAAATCAGCTTCGAATGAAGGGAATATGAGCAAACTCGAATTTGCTCTTCAAAACCGAACTCAAAGTCAGAAAAAGGGGCGATTTTACCTTAAATCCGGACGAAATCAAACATGCAATGGTAGATTCGTGTAGAGCTCGACGATCTCTAACCGATGGCGTTTAAATCACGAGAATCCGACGGTTCGTTTAGGAGAAATTCTAGAAAGAAGGTGAGGGTGTAGAGAGAGAAGGAGAGAGAGTTCAAGCTTCCAAACTCAAGAAATGAGGAGGAGTGCTCTATTTATAGGAAAATAGGGAAAAATCAGATTTTCTACTGAATTTCCGGAATCGACCAACTTTTATTCCCATCAATCTGATTTGCATTTCAGATGCAAATAATAGCAAAGGAGTTCTAGATTTGCTATAATTGTCTTTTAGTCATATTTTTATTCATTTTAGTCCGTTTCGTCATTTTCAGTCTTTAATTTGTCATTTAGCTGAATTTTAATTATCAACTTTATTTCAGCTAATTTTGGGGCAACTTTTCATAATTAATTATAACTTAATATAATTAACTATTTAAGATTCATGTTTTCGGTTAATTACTAATATTTGGATAAAATTGCTTTATTATCCAAAGTCTGATGCTGTAATTTATATTTAATAAATTACGGGCTGTTACAATCTTCCCCCGTTAAATTGATTCCGTCCTCGGAATCGACTAAGACAGGAATAACTTCGGATACTTTTGCCTAATCTCGTCTTCTCGTTCCCAAGTATGCGCAGATCCCTTATGGTATTTCCATTGAACTAACACCATTGGAATTTCCTTGCTGCGCAATTTCGAAACCTTATGGTCGATTATACGCTCGGGCTCTTCTTCATATCGCAACTGCTCGTCAATTTGCACTTCTTTCCAAGGAATCGCAGCTTCAGCGTCAACTAAACACTTGCGAAGATTACTAACGTGAAATACATCATGAATCCCAGACATTTCGGTAGGCAACTTCAATCTGTAGGCTTGCAATCCTACACGCTCGAGAATTTCAAAAGGACCCACCCACAAATCGAGGGCTCAACTTCCCCCGTTTGCCGAACCTTACTATTCCTTTTCTTGGCGAGACCTTCAGCAACACTTTATCTCTAACTTCAAACGCAATTGGTTTCCGTCTTCTATCATGATACTTCTTTTGTCTGTCTTGAGAGGTCTGAATCCACTGTCGAATCAACTGTAGTTGGTCGTGTGCTTCTTGCAAAATCGCTGGTCCAGAGATCGGGCATTCACCTGATTCCCTCCAACAGGTTGGAGTTCGGCATCGACGTCCGTACAAAAACTGATAGGGAGGCATACCAATAGTCGAGTGATAACTATTGTTATAAGCAAACTCCACAAACGGCAGGTGAGTATCCCAACTTCCACCGAGATCAATCACACAGCCTAATCCCATCTTAGAAGCATCACTATAAACTATAAAATCATCATTACCCTCAGGTAAGGCCAAAATCGGTGCTTCAATTAGCTTACGCTTCAGAGTCTCAAAAGCTCGATCTTGGGATTCATTCCATTCAAACTTAACCTCCTTCTTCGTCAGACTGGTTAAAGGCACCGCAATCTTGGAGAAATCACGGATAAATCTTCGGTATTAGCCCGCTAAACCCAAGAAACTCCGAACTTCAGATACGTTTTTCAGCGCTTCCCACTTCTGAACCGCATCAACTTTTGATGGATCCACGGCTATTCCCTCACCCGAGACAATATGTCCTAAAAATTGCACCTGGCGTAACCAGAATTCACATTTGGAGAACTTTGCGTAGAGTCGCTCCTTTCGTAACAAGTCTAGCAATTCTCGCAAATGCATCGCATGGTCAGATTCAGACTTAGAGTAAATCAAGATGTCATCAATGAAGACTATCACTGATTTATCCAGCAATGGTCTACATACCCTATTCATGAGGTCCATAAATGCGGCCGGGGCATTTGTGGGACCGAACGGCATTACTAGGAATTCAAAATGGCCATATCGAGTACGAAATGCAGTCTTCAGTACGAGGTCAATGTGGAATTCGATTTGGCGATCTGGTGGCAATCCAGAGATGTCATCCGGGAATACATCAGGGAAATCTCGAACTACAGGTACATCAGACACGGTCTTTTTAACTTCTTTAGCATCTATGGCATATGCTAAATAGGCGGAACAACCTTTGGCTAGGCACTTTCGGGCTTTCATTACAGAAATGAGACCTAATTCTCGAGTCTTTCTATCGTCATAAACATAACGTTCACTTCCTTCGGGGTTCTAATTCTAATTATCCTTTTGGCACAAAGGATTTCAGCATTGTTCGTTATGAGCCTGTCCATTCCTATAATAACATCGAATTCTCTAATCCACATCGGTATCAGGTCAAGGTCTGAGGAGGGGTCATCAATCACTAGCTTACAGGAACGAAAAATTCTATTTACAGTCACAAAACTCGAACTCACAGTTTCTATATCTATCGGTACAGGTAGCATTATTGGGGCAAAGTCAAACAGTTTAGCAAACTTTTCAGACACATACAACAGATTAGAATAGGCATTGAGTTAACAAGAAATGTACCCATGACGATATCAGCAGTCTCTTTTGCCTCATCGGCTGTCTTCTGGAAAGATCTTGGTTGATTCCTCGGAGCAGAAGAACCCTTGACTGATTGCCGGGGTGAAAATGCAGGCGGAGGAATAAATCGGGGCCGAGTACAGTCTTTAGCATGGTGCCCCAACGTGATGCAGTTACGGCAAGCCTCATTGCGCTTGGGACATTCCGACCTGTCATGACCTTTCTGCCTACAACAGTAGCACCTCACGAACTCAGGATCACATTTTCCTTCATGAATCTGCTTGCAGCGAGGACAAGCAGACCTTGGCGTAGCGGTCACAGCATAAGATTTAGCCTTTTTAAAAGACTGCTTATCTCCCTGCCTTAAACTTTCACTCTCCTTTTCCGATTTCTCAGATTTTTCTTTCTTGCTAGACTTGGCAATAAAAAGACTCGCTCGCTCCGGATAGATTTCAAGTTCCCCTACCTTAGCAACTTCAACTACTTCCATATCACTTCTCGGTCTGCCAGAATTCACAAACTTCCGAATTTCTCTATTCAGTCCATCCACAAAAAGATCCCTTCGTCGTCCCTAAGAGGGCTCATGCCTAAGTTTCCTTTTTCGATCCTTCTTGGGCTTTGCTAACATCTCTTCCCTATACTTCAATTCTAACTCCCGTAACTTAAGTTCTCGCAACCTAAGTTCTTCTTCACGGCGCTTAAAGTCAATTTCACGCTGGATTTCTTCGTCAGTTTGCACAACCTCTTTACCCTTAGTCAGCAAGTCCTTAATTTCCTTAAGTCGGTCCTCAACCGACATATCAGTCTGCAGTCGATTCCTATCCATCATAAGCTACATTTGCCTACGATTATCCTCATTCAGCTTGTGAATGAGATCAAATAATTGAGCCTGCTGGGGAGGCATAAGCGTGGCAGTACTGCTTGAGTCATTAGCAGTATTTTCAGGGTCAGTGCCTAAATCCTCTACATGAACAGATTCTTTGTGTTGATCAGCTGCAGCATCAGCAGCTTTACCAACAGTCGAGGTACCAGCAACATTTGGATTCTTATCAGCCATTGGCTGAAAATATAAAGGAAATAACTATTATTTCCTAATTCAAATAAGCACGATTCGAGTCATAATTCCTATGTCAAATAATCACATCTAAGTTCATAGATATGAAGGCAGTCAGTCAGGCTGGCACAAAGTCAAGTCAAAGTCAAGTCAGTATCAAGCAGACAGTCCTTCCCCCGTCCTATCAGTCATCAATTGCCTATCTTAGGTCAAATGGTGTGGGTAGTCCTTTACTAATTAGGTTACCCTAGGCCTCGGTGACTTGTTCGGGAATTCAGAGTCACATAGTCCTTACCATATCAGTAGTTTAAGTATCGGGTGGCCAATCCGATAATTAAACTGCTGCTCTGATACCAACTTTGTAACATCCAAGTTACCACAAACAGTACACGTCATAAAATTTCATTTCATTAAGTAATAAATATTACTAATTGTTTGATACCACAGGTCCATCTGCCTGAATACTTAATTACAAAAATATATTAAGATCAAATGGTGGTCTAAACTAGCTTCTAAATCTTCAATCAGAGTGCGGAAGACTGAACAAGCCACCCGAGACCGCAATCGTCTTTCAAAATAGGCATCAGCAAAAGTCCAACAATCTGCTAGTCATCAAATATCCAAATTCATATAGCCTGGGACGAACTATCTGCTATGGTCTTGTCCTTATCAGCTTTTCCTGAAAAAGAGTTGTCATGACAGAGTAAGCTAACATTGCTTAGTGAGTTAACAGAGTTCCATTAGTTACCACACATATATAACATACTATCAGCTCCTGCCGGCAAGTCACTACGTCCTGAGACAGCAAAAAGGTTGGGAGACAACCCAGTTTGTATTCCCCTATGTAAGGCCGAAGCCCTACGGGAAATGTATGGAAACAAGTCATATAGGAAAGGAATCTGCAGAATTCCCTCCTGTGAATGGAGATCTCACATTCGGTCCTATCGGATAATGCAGTATGCAGCGTCAAATATATAAACAGTCAAGTAAGCAGTAAGCATGATAAGTGTTTACATAAAATGTAAAAATGAACATGCAATCAAGGCAATTCAAGTGTCAAGCTTCAGAAATGTCAAAATTCGTTTCTATGATACAATATAGTATTAAAGAAACATGCAGCATCAATCGGAAGTTTCCATACAGTCGATGACATTCACCAATAAGTATCGAAACATATGCAAGTAATTAATGAAATCTGTCACTCACAGTAGTCCGTAGTCAGATAATGCTTAACGAATTAAGCTGTTCAGTTTACTCTGTCAAATCGGCGGTTTCCTGCAGTTCAGTTTCAAGTCTGACATATTAATATCGAGATTGTAACATGACCTATATAATCCTCAATTATATGATTAGGTTATTGTCATTTGTTTAAGCCGAATCTGGGGTAGTTCCTAACGTCCCAAAGTGAGTCTATTCTTATCAGATTAATATGATCCATATAATTACAGATATATGGCCTTGAAACAAAGCCGATCGCATTATTAGCAAGGTGAATCATGACATACGATTTTTAAGAGTTCATACAAGGTCTGATAATTTAGTTATGCATAAAATAGTTATGCACTTGAAACTTGTGATTTTTATCATAATCAAAAGATACTTTCAATTATATAAGGTTATTTAATAACTTAATCTGATTTAGGAATAAGTCTTAGGCTTGGAACAAAATCAGATTCGAACAGCAGATTCGAAATTTAGGCAACAGATTCGAATAAGTATAGATTCGAATGGCTTAGATTCGAATGAGCATAATTCGAGTTTAGGATATTAGATTCGAAACACACACATATTAGATTCTAGGGGATAGATTCGAAATCAACAAATTCTAAACTAGGGAAGATAGATTCGAAGTCAACAGGCTCGAATCTAGCTAATCAGATTCGAGAACAACAATTTCGAGTCTAGGGGAATCAGATTCGAAATCAACACCTTCGAATCTATTCATGAATTTCTCGAATTTGTTCTTCTTGTTCATCGTTTTTTTCCAGGTTTTATCAACTTAAACATGAACATAAATGAGGGAGAAATAGTTACTAAACTTCGTCCAAGCTATATCTTTCGACTATAGGTGAATTCCAAGCCAAAACAGGTCCTAAACGTGAGCAAATCAGCTTTGAATGAAGGGAATATGAGCAAACTCGAATTTGCTCTTCAAAACCGAACTAAAAGTCAGAAAAAGGGGCGATTTTACCTTAAATCCGGACGAAATCAAACATGCAATGGTAGATTCGTGTAGAGCTCGACGATCTCTAACCGATGGCGTATAAATCACGAGAATCCGACGGTTCGTTTAGGACAAATTCTAGAAAGAAGGTGAGGGTGTAGAGAGAGAAGGAGAGAGAGTTCAAGCTTCCAAACTCAAGAAATGAGGAGGAGTGCTCTATTTATAGGAAAATAGGGAAAAATCAGATTTTCTACTGAATTTCCGGAATCGACCAACTTTTATTCCCATCAATCTGATTTGCATTTCAGATGCAAATAATAGCAAAGGAGTTCTAGATTTGCTATAATTGTCTTTTAGTCATATTTTTATTCATTTTAGTCCGTTTCGTCATTTTTTTCAGTCTTTAATTTGTCATTTAGCTGAATTTTAATTATCAACTTTATTTCAGCTAATTTTGGGGCAACTTTTCATAATTAATTATAACTTAATATAATTAACTATTTAAGATTCATGTTTTCGGTTAATTACTAATATTTGGATAAAAATTGCTTTATTATCCAAAGTCTGATGCTGTAATTTATATTTAATAAATTACGGGTTGTTACAATCTTCCCCCGTTAAATTGATTCCGTCCTCGGAATCGACTAAGACAGGAATAACTTCGGATACTTTTGCCTAATCTCGTCTTCTCGTTCCCAAGTATGCGCAGATCCCTTATGGTATTTCCATTGAACTAACACCATTGGAATTTCCTTGCTGCGCAATTTCGAAACCTTATGGTCGATTATACGCTCGGGCTCTTCTTCGTATCGCAACTGCTCGTCAATTTGCACTTCTTTCCAAGGAATCGCAGCTTCAGCGTCAACTAAACACTTGCGAAGATTACTAACGTGAAATACATCATGAATCCCAGACATTTCGGCAGGCAACTTCAATCTGTAGGCTTGCAATCCTACACGCTCGAGAATTTCAAAAGGACCCACAAATCGAGGGCTCAACTTCCCCCGTTTGCCGAACCTTACTATTCCTTTTCTTGGCGAGATCTTCAGCAACACTTTATCTCTAACTTCAAACGCAATAAGTACCGAAACATATGCAACTAAGTAATGCAATCTGTCACTCACAGCGGTCCTGAGCAATACAAGTAATCAAGGAACATGCAGCAACAGTTGTCCAGTTTCAACAGTGTCTATCATACGTTCCTAACATACAATTAACTAATCATCGAACAAGCAGCAGCAGATGTTTCCATACAAGTCAGTAACAATCACCAATAAGTACCGAAACATATCCAAGTAAGTAATTCAATCTGTCACTCACGGCGGTGCCGAGCAATGCAAGTAATCAAGGAACATGCAGCAGCAGTTGTCCAGTTTTAGCAGTGTCTATCACACGTTCCTAACATACAACTAGGTAATCAAGGAACAAGAAGTAACAGATGTTTCCATACAAGTTAGTAACAATCACCAATAAGTACTAAAACATATGCAAGTAAGTAATGCAATCTGTCACTCATTGCGGTTGTGAGCAATGCTAGTAATCAAGGAACACGCAGCAGCAGTTGTCCAGTTTCAGCAGTGTCTATCGTACATTCCTAAAATACAGTTAAGTAATCAAAGAACTAGCAGCAGCAGATGTTTCCATACAAGTCAGTAACAATCACAATTAGGTACCGAAACATATGCTAGTAAGTAATGCAATCATCTGTCACTCACAGCGATCCTGAGCAATGCAAGTAATCAAGGAACACAAAACAGTAGTTGTCCAGTTTCAGCAGTGTCTATCATACGTTCCTAACATACAATTAAGTAAACAAGGAACAAGTAGCAGCAGATGTTTCCATACAAGTCAGTAACAATCACCAATATGTACCGAAACATATGCTAGTAAGTAATGCAATCATCTCTCACTCACAGCGGTCCTTAGCACTGCAAGTATTCAAGGAACATGCAGCAGCAGTCGTCCAGTTTCAGCAGTGTCTATCATAAGTTCCTAACATACAATAAAGTAATCAAGGAACAAGCAGCAGCAGATGTTTCCATACAAGTCAGTAGCAATCACCGATAAGTACCGAAACATATGCAAGTAAGTAATGCAATCTGTCACTCACAGCGGTCCTGAGCGATGCAAGTAATCAAGGTAAATGCAGCAGCAGTAGTCCAGTTTCAGCAGTGTCTATCTTACGTTCCTAGCATACAATTAAGTAATCAAGGAACAAGCAGCAGCAGATATTTCCATACAAGTCAGTAACAATCACCAATAAGTACCGAAACATATGCAAGCAAGTAATGCAATCTGCCACTCACAGCGGTCCTGAGCAATGCAAGTAATCAAGGAACATGCAGAAGTAGTTGTCCGGTTTCAGCAGTGTCTATCATAAGTTCCTAACATACAATTAAGTAACCAATGAACAAGCAGCAGCAAATGTTTACATACAAGTCAGTTGCAATCACCAATAAGTACAAAACATATGCAAGTAAGTAATGCAATCTGTCACTCACAGCGGTCCTGAGCAATGCAAGTAATAAAGGAACCTGCAGCAGCAGTTGTCTAGTTTAACAATGTCTATCCTACGTTCCTAACATATAATTAAGTAATCAAGGAACAAGAAGCAGCACATGTTTCCATACAAGCCATTAACAATCACCAATATGTACCGAAACATATGCAAGTAAGTAACGCAATCTTGTCACTCACAGCGGTCCTGAGCAATGCAAGTAATCAAGGAAAATGCAGCAGCAGTTGTCCAGTTTCAGCTGTGTCAATCATAAGTTCCTAACATACAATTAAGTAACCAATGAACAAGCAGCAACAGATGTTTCCATACAAGTCAGTTGCAATCACCAATAAGTACCGATACATATGCAACTAAGTAATGCAATCTGTCACTCACAGCGGTCCTGAGCAATACAAGTAATCAAGGAACATGCAGCAGCAGTTGTCCAGTTTCAACAGTGTCTATCATACGTTCCTAACATACAATTAACTAATCATCGAACAAGCAGCAGCAGATGTTTCCATACAAGTCAGTAACAATCACCAATAAGTACCGAAACATATGCAAGTAAGTAATTCAATCTGTCACTCACGGCGGTGCCGAGCAATGTATGTAATCAAGGAACATGCAGCAGCAGTTGTCCAGTTTTAGCAGTGTCTATCACACGTTCCTAACATACAACTAGGTAATCAAGGAACAAGAAGCAACAGATGTTTCCATACAAGTCAGTAACAATCACCAATAAGTACTGAAACATATGCAAGTAAGTAATGCAATCTGTCACTCATTGCGGTTGTGAGCAATGCTAGTAATCAAGGAACACGCAGCAGCAGTTGTCCAGTTTCAGCAGTGTCTATCGTACATTCCTAAAATGCAGTTAAGTAATCAAAGAACTAGCAGCAGCAGATGTTTCCATACAAGTCAGTAACAATCACCAATAGGTACCGAAACATATGCTAGTAAGTAATGCAATCATCTGTCACTCACAGCGATCCTGAGCAATGCAAGTAATCAAGGAACACAAAACAGCAGTTGTCCAGTTTCAGCAGTGTCTATCATACGTTCCTAACATACAATTAAGTAAACTAGGCACAAGTAGCAGCAGATGTTTCCATACAAGTCAGTAACAATCACCAATATGTACCGAAACATATGCAAGCAAGTAATGCAATCATCTCTCACTCACAGCGGTCCTTAGCAATGCAAGTATTCAAGGAACATGCAGTAGCAGTCGTCCAGTTTCAGCAGTGTCTATCATAAGTTCCTAACATACAATAAAGTAATCAAGGAACAAGCAGCAGCAGATGTTTCCATACAAGTCAGTAGCAATCACCAATAAGTACCAAAACATATGCCAGTAAGTGATGTAATCTGTCACTCACAGCGGTCCTTAGCAATGCAAGTAATCAAGGAACATGCAACAGCAGTCGTCCAGTTTCAGCAGTGTCTATCTTACGTTCCTAGCATACAATTAAGTAATCAAGGAACATGCAGCAGCAGTTGTCCAGTTTCAACGGTGTCAATCATACGTTCCTAACAAACAACTAACTAATCAAGGAACAAGCAGCAACAGATGTTTCCATACAAGTCAGTAACAATCACCAATAAGTACCGAAACATATGCAACTAAGTAATGCAATCTGTCACTCATAGCGGTCCTGAGCAATACAAGTAATCAAGGAACATGCAGCAGCAGTTGTCCAGTTTCAACAGTGTCTATCATACGTTCCTAACATACAATAAACTAATCATGGAACAAGCAGCAGCAGATGTTTCCATTCAAGTCAGTAACAATCACCAATAAGTACCGAAACATATGCAAGTAAATAATTCAATCTGTCACTCACGGCGGTGCCGAGCAATGCAAGTAATCAAGGAACACGCAGGAGCAGTTGTCCAGTTTCAGCAGTGTCTACAATATAGTAATCTAGAAACAAGCAGCAGCAGATGTTTCCATACAAGTCAATAACAATCACCAATATTGTACCGTAACATATGCTAGTAAGGAATGCAATCTGTCACTCTCAGCGTCCTTAGCAATGCAAGTAATCAAGGAACATGCATCAGCAGTTGTCCAGTTTCAACGGTGTCTATCATAAGTTCCTAACATACAATTAAGTAATCACTGAACAAGCAGCGGCAGATGTTTCCATACAAGTCACTAGCAATCACCAATAAGTACCAAAACATATTCCAGTAAGTAATCTAATCTGTCACTCACAGCGGTCCTGAGCAATGCAAGTAATCAAGGAACATGCAGCAGCAGTTGTCCAGTTTCAGCAGTGTGTATCATACGTTCCTAACATACAATTAAGTAATCAAGGAACAAGCAGCAACATATGTTTCTCCATACAAGTCAGTAACAATCACCAATATGTACCGAAATATATACTAGTAAGTAATGCAATCTGTCACTCACAGCGGTCCTTAGTAATGCAAGTAATCAAGGAACATGCAGCAGCAGTTGTCCAGTTTCAGCAGTGTCTATCATAAGTTCCTAACATACAATTAAGTAATCAAGGAACAAGCATCACCAGATCTTTCCATACAAGTCAGTAGCAATCACCAATAAGTACCAAAACATATGCCAGTAAGTAATCTAATCTGTCACTCACAGCGATCCTGAGCAATGCAAGTAATCAAGGAACATGCAGCAGCAGTTGTCCAGTTTCAGCAGTGTCTATAATACGTTCCTAACATACAACTAAGTAATCAAGGAACAAGCAGCAACAGATGTTTCCATACAAGTCAGTAATAATCACCAATAAGTACCGAAACATATGCAAGTAACTAATGTAATCTGTCACTCACAACGTTCCTGAGCAATGCAAGTAATCAAGGAACATGCTGCAACAGTTGTCCAGTTTCAGCAGTGTCTATCATATGTTTCTAACATACAATTAAGTAATCAAGGAACAAGCAGCAGCAGATAATTCGATACAAGTCAGTATCAATCACCAATAAGTACCGAAACATATGCAAGTAAGTAATGCAATCTGCCACTCACAGCGGCCCTGAGCAATGCAAGTAATCAAGCAACATGCAGTAGCAGTTGTCCAGTTTCAGCAGTGTCTATCGTACGTTCCTAACATACAGTTAAGTAATCAAAGAACTAGCAGCAGCAGATGTTTCCATACAAGTCAGTAACAATCACCAATAGGTACCGAAACATATGCAAGTAAGTAATGCAATCTGTCACTCACAGCGGTCCTGAGCAATGCAAGTAATCAAGGAACATGCAGCAGCAGTTGTCCAGTTTCACCAGTGTCTCTCATACGTTCCTAACATACAATTAGGTAATCAAGGAACAAGCAGCAGAATATCTATCCATACAAGTAAGTAACGATCACCAATAAGTACCGAAACATATGCAAGTAAGTAATGTAATCTGTCACTCACAGCGGTCCTGAGCAATACAAGTAATCAAGGAACACAAAGCAGTAGTTGTCCAGTTTCAGCAGTGTCTATCATACGTTCCTAACATACAATTAAGTAATCAAGGAACAAGTAGCAGCAGATCTTTCCATACAAGTCAGTAACAATCACCAACATGTACTGAAACAAATGCTAGTAAGTAATGCAATCTGTCACTCACAACGTTCCTGAGCAATGCAAGTAATCAAGGAATATGCAGCAACAGTTGTCAAGTTTCAGCAGTGTCTATCATGTGTTTCTAACATACAATTAAGTAATCAAGGAACAAGCAGCAACAGATGTTTCCATACAAGTCAGTATCGATCACCAATAAGTACCGAAACATATGCAAGTAAGTAATGCAATCTGCCACTCACAGCGGCCCTGAGCAATGCAAGTAATCAAGCAACATGCAGTAGCAGTTGTCCAGTTTCAGCAGTGTCTATCGTACGTTCCTAACATACAGTTAAGTAATCAAAGAACTAGCAGCAGCAGATGTTTCCAAACAAGAGCGTAACAATCACCAATAGGTACCCAAACATATGCAAGTAAGTAATGCAATCTGTCACTCACAGCGGTCCTGAGCGATGCAAGTAATCAAGGTAAATGCAGCAGCAGTAGTCCAGTTTCAGCAGTGTCTATCTTACGTTCCTAGCATACAATTAAGTAATCAAGGAACAAGCAGCAGCAGATATTTCCATACAAGTCAGTAGTAATCACCAATAGGTACCGAAACATATGCAAGTAAGTAATGCAATCTGTCACTCACGGCGGTGCCGAGCAATGCAAGTAATCAAGGAACACGCAGGAGCAGTTGTCCAGTTTCAGCAGTGTCTACAATATAGTAATCTAGAAACAAGCAGCAGCAGATGTTTCCATACAAGTCAGTAACAATCACCAATATTGTACCGTAACATATGCTAGTAAGGAATGCAATCTGTCACTCTCAGCGTCCTTAGCAATGCAAGTAATCAAGGAACATGCATCAGCAGTTGTCCAGTTTCAACGGTGTCTATCATAAGTTCCTAACATACAATTAAGTAATCACTGAACAAGCAGCGGCAGATGTTTCCATACAAGTCAGTAGCAATCACCAATAAGTACCAAAACATATTCCAGTAAGTAATCTAATCTGTCACTCACAGCGGTCCTGAGCAATGCAAGTAATCAAGGAACATGCAGCAGTAGTTGTCCAGTTTCAGCAGTGTGTATCATACGTTCCTAACATACAATTAAGTAATCAAGGAACAAGCAGCAACATATGCTTCTCCATACAAGTCAGTAACAATCACCAATATGTACCAAATATATGCTAGTAAGTAATGCAATCTGTCACTCACAGCGGTCCTTAGTAATGCAAGTAATCAAGGAACATGCAGCAGCAGTTGTCCAGTTTCAGCAGTGTCTATCATAAGTTCCTAACATACAATTAAGTAATCAAGGAACAAGCATCACCAGATCTTTCCATACAAGTCAGTAGCAATCACCAATAAGTACCAAAACATATGCCAGTAAGTAATCTAATCTGTCACTCACAGCGGTCCTGAGCAATGCAAGTAATCAAGGAACATGCAGCAGCAGTTGTCCAGTTTCAGCAGTGTCTATAATACGTTCCTAACATACAACTAAGTAATCAAGGAACAAGCAGCAACAGATGTTTCCATACAAGTCAGTAATAATCACCAATAAGTACCGAAACATATGCAAGTAACTAATGTAATCTGTCACTCACAACGTTCCTGAGCAATGCAAGTAATCAAGGAACATGCTGCAACAGTTGTCCAGTTTCAGCAGTGTCTATCATATGTTTCTAACATACAATTAAGTAATCAAGGAACAAGCAGCAGCAGATATTTCGATACAAGTCAGTATCAATCACCAATAAGTACCGAAACATATGCAAGTAAGTAATGCAATCTGCCACTCACAGCGGCCCTGAGCAATGCAAGTAATCAAGCAACATGCAGTAGCAGTTGTCCAGTTTCAGCAGTGTCTATCGTACGTTCCTAACATACAGTTAAGTAATCAAAGAACTAGCAGCAGCAGATGTTTCCATACAAGTCAGTAACAATCACCAATAGGTACCGAAACATATGCAAGTAAGTAATGCAATCTGTCACTCACAGCGGTCCTGAGCAATGCAAGTAATCAAGGAACATGCAGCAGCAGTTGTCCAGTTTCACCAGTGTCTCTCATACGTTCCTAACATACAATTAGGTAATCAAGGAACAAGCAGCAGAATATCTATCCATACAAGTAAGTAACGATCACTAATAAGTACCGAAACATATGCAAGTAAGTAATGTAATCTGTCACTCACAGCGGTCCTGAGCAATACAAGTAATCAAGGAACACAAAGCAGTAGTTGTCCAGTTTCAGCAGTGTCTATCATACGTTCCTAACATACAATTAAGTAATCAAGGAACAAGTAGCAGCAGATCTTTCCATACAAGTCAGTAACAATCACCAACATGTACTGAAACAAATGCTAGTAAGTAATGCAATCTGTCACTCACAACGTTCCTGAGCAATGCAAGTAATCAAGGAATATGCAGCAACAGTTGTCAAGTTTCAGCAGTGTCTATCATGTGTTTCTAACATACAATTAAGTAATCAAGGAACAAGCAGCAACAGATGTTTCCATACAAGTCAGTATCGATCACTAATAAGTACCGAAACATATGCAAGTAAGTAATGCAATCTGCCACTCACAGCGGCCCTGAGCAATGCAAGTAATCAAGCAACATGCAGTAGCAGTTGTCCAGTTTCAGCAGTGTCTATCGTACGTTCCTAACATACAGTTAAGTAATCAAAGAACTAGCAACAGCAGATGTTTCCAAACAAGAGCGTAACAATCACCAATAGGTACCCAAACATATGCAAGTAAGTAATGCAATCTGTCACTCACAGCGGTCCTGAGCGATGCAAGTAATCAAGGTAAATGCAGCAGCAGTAGTCCAGTTTCAGCAGTGTCTATCTTACGTTCCTAGCATACAATTAAGTAATCAAGGAACAAGCAGCAGCAGATATTTCCATACAAGTCAGTAGTAATCACCAATAGGTACCGATACATATGCAAGTAAGTAATGCAATCTGTCACTCACAGCGGTCCTGAGCAATGCAAGTAATCAATGAACATGCAGCAGCAGTTGTCCAGTTTCAGCAGTGTCTCTCATACGTTCCTAACATACAATTAGGTAATCAAGGAACAAGCAGCAGAATATCTATCCATACAAGTAAGTAACGATCACCAATAAGTACCGAAACATATGCAAGTAAGTAATGTAATCTGTCACTTACAGCGGTCCTGAGCAATGCAAGTAATCAAGGAACACAAAGCAGTAGTTGTCCAGTTTCAGCAGTGTCTATCATACGTTCCTAACATACAATTAAGTAATCAAGGAACAAGTAGCAGCAGATGTTTCCATACAAGTCAGTAACAATCACCAACATGTACTGAAACAAATGCTAGTAAGTAATGCAATCTGTCACTCACAACGTTCCTGAGCAATGCAAGTAATCAAGGAATACACAGCAACAGTTGTCAAGTTTCAGCAGTGTCTATCATGTGTTTCTAACATACAATTAAGTAATCAAGGAACAAGCAGCAACAGATGTTTCCATACAATTCAGTATCGATCACTAATAAGTACCGAAACATATGCAAGTAAGTAATGCAATCTGCCACTCACAGGGGCCCTGAGCAATGCAAGTAATCAAGCAACATGCAGTAGCAGTTGTCCAGTTTCAGCAGTGTCTATCGTACGTTCCTAACATACAGTTAAGTAATCAAAGAACTAGCAGCAGCAGATGTTTCCAAACAAGAGCGTAACAATCACCAATAGGTACCCAAACATATGCAAGTAAGTAATGCAATCTGTCACTCACAGCGGTCCTGAGCGATGCAAGTAATCAAGGTAAATGCAGCAGCAGTAGTCCAGTTTCAGCAGTGTCTATCTTACGTTCCTAGCATACAATTAAGTAATCAAGGAACAAGCAGCAGCAGATATTTCCATACAAGTCAGTAACAATCACCAATAAGTACCGAAACATATGCAAGCAAGTAATGCAATCTGCCACTCACAGCGGTCCTGAGCAATGCAAGTAATCAAGGAACATGCAGCAGCAGTTGTCCAGTTTCAGCAGTGTCTCTCATACGTTCCTAACATACAATTAGGTAATCAAGGAACAAGCAGCAGAATATCTATCCATACAAGTAAGTAACGATCACCAATAAGTACCGAAACATATGCAAGTAAGTAATGTAATCTGTCACTTACAGCGGTCCTGAGCAATGCAAGTAATCAAGGAACACAAAGCAGTAGTTGTCCAGTTTCAGCAGTGTCTATCATACGTTCCTAACATACAATTAAGTAATCAAGGAACAAGTAGCAGCAGATGTTTCCATACAAGTCAGTAACAATCACCAACATGTACTGAAACAAATGCTAGTAAGTAATGCAATCTGTCACTCACAACGTTCCTGAGCAATGCAAGTAATCAAGGAATACACAGCAACAGTTGTCAAGTTTCAGCAGTGTCTATCATGTGTTTCTAACATACAATTAAGTAATCAAGGAACAAGCAGCAACAGATGTTTCCATACAATTCAGTATCGATCACTAATAAGTACCGAAACATATGCAAGTAAGTAATGCAATCTGCCACTCACAGGGGCCCTGAGCAATGCAAGTAATCAAGCAACATGCAGTAGCAGTTGTCCAGTTTCAGCAGTGTCTATCGTACGTTCCTAACATACAGTTAAGTAATCAAAGAACTAGCAGCAGCAGATGTTTCCAAACAAGAGCGTAACAATCACCAATAGGTACCCAAACATATGCAAGTAAGTAATGCAATCTGTCACTCACAGCGGTCCTGAGCGATGCAAGTAATCAAGGTAAATGCAGCAGCAGTAGTCCAGTTTCAGCAGTGTCTATCTTACGTTCCTAGCATACAATTAAGTAATCAAGGAACAAGCAGCAGCAGATATTTCCATACAAGTCAGTAGTAATCACCAATAGGTACCGAAACATATGCAAGTAAGTAATGCAATCTGTCACTCACAGCGGTCCTGAGCAATGCAAGTAATCAAGGAACATGCAGCAGCAGTTGTCCAGTTTCAGCAGTGTCTCTCATACGTTCCTAACATACAATTAGGTAATCAAGGAACAAGCAGCAGAATATCTATCCATACAAGTAAGTAACGATCACCAATAAGTACCGAAACATATGCAAGTAAGTAATGTAATCTGTCACTTACAGCGGTCCTGAGCAATGCAAGTAATCAAGGAACACAAAGCAGTAGTTGTCCAGTTTCAGCAGTGTCTATCATACGTTCCTAACATACAATTAAGTAATCAAGGAACAAGTAGCAGCAGATGTTTCCATACAAGTCAGTAACAATCACCAACATGTACTGAAACAAATGCTAGTAAGTAATGCAATCTGTCACTCACAACGTTCCTGAGCAACGCAAGTAATCAAGGAATACGCAGCAACAGTTGTCAAGTTTCAGCAGTGTCTATCATGTGTTTCTAACATACAATTAAGTAATCAAGGAACAAGCAGCAACAGATGTTTCCATACATGTCAGTATCGATCACCAATAAGTACCGAAACATATGCAAGTAAGTAATGCAATCTGCCACTGACAGCGGCCCTGAGCAATGCAAGTAATCAAGCAACATGCAATAGCAGTTGTCCAGTTTCAGCAGTGTCTATCGTACGTTCCTAACATACAGTTAAGTAATCAAAGAACTAGCAGCAGCAGATGTTTCCAAACAAGTTAGTAACAATCACCAATAGGTACCCAAACGTACGCAAGTAAGTAATGCAATCTGTCACTCACAGCGGTCCTGAGCGATGCAAGTAATCAAGGTAAATGCAGCAGCAGTAGTCCAGTTTCAGCAGTGTCTATCTTACGTTCCTAGCATACAATTAAGCGGAATCATGACTCACAGCGGTCCTGACGAAGCTGCCCAGGACTAAGCGGAATCATGACTCTATATGGGTAATAGTGGATCGACTTACTAAGTCAGCTCATTTCCTACCCATACGTGAAGATGAACGCCTCGAAAAGTTAGCTGAATTGTACGTAAAGGAAATCGTGACTAGACATGGTGTGCCATTGTCTATAGTATCGGACCGTGACAGCAGATTTACTTCTCGTTTTTGGAAGGCTTTTCAGAATGGACTAGGAACTGAACTTAAGATGAGCACCGCCTATCATCCTGAAACTGACGGGCAAAGTTAGAGGACGATTTTGACCTTAGAAGATGTGTTACGCGCCTGCGTGTTTGATCTCGGTGGAAGTTGGGATACTCACCTTCCGTTTGTAGAATTTGCTTACAACAATACTTATCACTCGACTATTGGTATGCCTCCATATCAGCTTTTGTACGGACGACGATGCCGAACTCCAACCTGTTGGAGGGAAACAGGTGAACGCCCGATCTCAGGACCAGTCATTTTGCAAGAAGCCCATGATCAGCTACAATTGATTCGACAGCGGATACAGACTTCTCAAGACAGACAAAAGAAATATCATGATCGAAGACGTAAGCCAATTGTGTTCGAGGTGGGTGATAAAGTGTTGTTGAAGGTCTCGCCAAGAAAAGGGATAGTGAGGTTCGGCAAACGGGGGAAGTTGAGCCCTCGATTTGTGGGTCCTTTTGAAATTCTCGAGCGTATAGGATTGCAAGCCTACAGATTAAAGCTGCCTGCCGAAATGACTGGGATTCATGATGTATTTCACGTGAGTAATCTGCGAAAGTGTTTAATTGATGCTGAAGCTGCGATTCCATGGAAAGAAGTGCAAATTGACGAGCAGTTGCAATACGAAGAAGAGCCTGATCGTATAATCGATCATAAGGTTTCGAAATTGCGCATCAAGGAAATCCCAATGGTGTTAGTTCAATGGAAATACCACAAGGGGTCTGCGCAAACTTGGGAGCGAGAAGACGAGATTAGGCAAAAGTATCCGAAGTTATTCCTGTCTTAGTCGATTCCGAGGACGGAATCAATTTAACGGGGGAAGATTGTAACAGCCCGTAATTTATTAAATATAAATTACAGCATCAGACTTTGGATAATAAAGCAATTTTAATCCAAATATTAGTAAATAACTGAAAATTTGAATCAGTAATAGTTAATTATATTAAGTTATAATTATTATATGAAGAGTTGCCCAAAATTAGCTGAAATAAAGTTAATAATCAAAATTCAGCTACTTGACAAATTAAAGACTAAAGGTGACGAAACGGACTAAAATGAATAAAAATATGACTAAAAGACAAATATAGCAAATCTAGAACTCCTTTCCTATTAATTGCATCTGAAATGCAAATCAGATTGATGGGAATAAAAGTTGGACAATTCCGGAAAATTCAGTAGAAAATCTGATTTTCCCTATTTTCCTATAAATAGGGCATTCCTTCTCATTTCATGAGTTTGGAAACCCTGAACTCTCTCACCTTCTCTCTCTAAGACCTCACCTTCTCTCTAAAATTTCTCCCAAACGATCCGTCGGATTCTCGTGATTTATACGCCATCGGTTAGAGATCGTCGAACTCTACACGAATCAATCATTGCATGTTAGATTTCGTCCGGATTTAAGGTAAAATCGACCATTTTTCTGACTTTTATTTCGGTTTTTGTTGAGCAAATTCGAGTTTGCTCATATTCCCTTCATTCGAAGCTGATTTACTCCCGTTTAGGACCTGTTTTTGCTTGGAAATCGTCTATAGTCGAAGGATACAGCTTGGACGAAGGTTAGTGACTATTACTCCCTTATTTTTTTTTTTTGCTCAAATACGTAGTTAAAAACCTGGAAAATTGTTGAACATGTAGAACAAACTCGAGATATTCAAGTGCCTCGAATCTATATGAATTTCGAATCTAAGCCACTAGATTCGAATTGTGTAGTGTCCTTCGAATATAGTATGGCTTTGAATCTGTTGTGTGCTTCGAATCTATAGGCATGTTCGAGTCTATGTGTCTGTTTCGAGTCTAAGTTCCCATTTCGAGTCTATTAGCTTCGAATCTAGGTATTAATTTCGAATCTATGCATTATTTTCGAATCTATCCATTGTTTTCAAATCTATGGGTTGTCTTCGATTCTAAGTGATTGCCTTCGAATCTATCTTCCCTAGACTAGAACTAGTTGTATTCGAATCTGATTAGCTAGACTCGAATTAAGCTATTTCGAATCTGATTAGCTAGATTCGAATGAGATCTTTTCGAATCTGCCTCCCTAAACTTGAATTGACTGATTTTGAATCTGGGATAGTTCCAAGCCAAAGTTAAATTCCTAAAATCAGATTAAGTTATTAATCAACCTATTGTAATTAAAAGTATAATATGATTATGATAAAACTCACAAATTCAAGTTGCACATCTATTTTATGCACAAATGAATTAACAGACACTGAATGAACTCTTAGAAATCGTATGTCATGATGCACCTAGCTAGTAGTAATATGATTGGCTTTATTTCAAGGCCACATATATGTAACTAGATGAATCGTATTAATCTGATAAGAATAGACTCACCTTGGGACGATAGGAACTACCTCAGACTCGACAGCCAGAATTGACAATAACCTGAATATATAACTATGGTTATATAGATTATGTCACAGACTTGACATTAATATGCCAGACTTGAAACTGAAATGCAGGAACCCGCCGATTTGACAGAGTAAACTGAACAGCTTAATTCGTTAAGCACTATCTGACTAAGGACTACTGTGAGTGACAGATTTCATTAATTACTTGCATATATTTCGATACTTATTGGTGAATGTCATCGACTGTATGGAAACTTCCGATTGTTGCTGCATGTTTCTTTAATACTATATTGTATCATAAAAACGTACTTTTGACATTACTGAAGCTAGACACTTGAATTGCCTTGATTGCATGTTCACTTTTACATTTTATGTAAATACTTATCATGCTTACTGCTTACTTGACTGTTTATATATTTGCCGCTGCATACTGCATTATCCGATAGGACCGAATGTGAGATCTCCATTCACAGGAGGGAATTCTGCAGATTCCTTTCCTATTTGACTTGTTTCCATACATTTCCCGTAGGGCTTCGGCCTTACACAGGGGAATACAAACTGGGTTGTCTCCCAAACTTTTTGTCGTCTCTGACGTAGTGACTTGCCGACAGGAGCTGATAGTATGTTATATGTGTGTGGTAACTAATGGAACTCTGTTTACTCACTAAGCAATGTTAGCTTACTCTGTCATGACAACTCTTTTACAGGAAAGGCTGAGAAAGGCAAGACCATAGCAGGTAGTCCGTCCCAGGCTAAGTGAATCTGGACATTGATGAATAGCAGACTTTTGGACTTTTGCTGACGCCTATTTTTGAAAAGATGATGTGGTCTCGGGTAGCTTGTTCAGTCTTCCGCACTCTGATTGAAGATTTAGAAGCTAGTTTAGGTCCATTTGATCTTTATATATTTTTGTAATTAAGTATTCAGGCAGATGGACCTGTGGTATCAAACAATTAGTAATATTTATTATTGAATCAAATGAAATATTATGACGTGTACTGTTTGTCGTAACTTGGATGTTACATCCGGTTTCAGCAGTGTCTATCATAAGTTCCTAACATACAATTAAGTAACCAATGAACAAGCAGCAGCAAATGTTTACATACAAGTCAGTTGCACTCACCAATAAGTACCAAACATATGCAAGTAAGTAATGCAATCTGTCACTCACAGCAGTCCTGAGCAATGCAAGTAATCAAGGAACCTGCAGCAGCAGTTGTCTAGTTTAACAGTGTCTATCCTACGTTCCTAACATATAATTAAGTAATCAAGGAACAAGCAGCAGCACATGTTTCCATACACGCCATTAACAATCACCAATATGTACCGAAACATATGCAAGTAAGTAATGCAATCTGTCACTCACAGCGGTCCTGAGCAATGCAAGTAATCAAGGAACATGCAGCAACAGTTGTCCAGTTTCAGCAGTGTCTCTCATACGTTCCTAACATACAATTAGGTAATCAAGGAACAATCAGCAGCAGATCTATCCTTACAAGTAAGTAACAATCACCAATATGTACCGAAACATATGCTAGTAAGTAATGCAATCATCTGTCACTCACAGCGGTCCTTAGCAATGCAAGTAATCAAGGAACATGCAGCTGCAGTCGTCCAGTTTCAGCAGTGTCTATCATAAGTTCCTAACATACAATTAAGTAATCAAGGAACAAGCAGCAGCAGATGTTTCCATACAAGTCAGTAGCAATCACCAATAAGTACCAAAACACATGCCAGTAAGTGATGCAATCTGTCACTCACAGCGGTCCTTAGCAATGCAAGTAATCAAGGAACATGCAGCAGCAGTTGTCCAGTTTCAGCAGTGTCTATCATAAGTTCCTAACATACAATTAAGTAACGAAGGAACAAGCAGCAGCAGATGTTTTCATACAAGTCAGTAGCAATCACCGATAAGTACCGAAACATATGCAAGTAAGTAATGCAATCTGTCACTCACAGCGGTCCTGAGCAATGCAAGTAATCAAGGAACATGCAGCAGCAGTTGTCCAGTTTCAGCAGTGTCTCTCATACGTTCCTAACATACAATTAGGTAATCAAGGAACAAGCAGCAGAATATCTATCCATACAAGTAAGTAACGATCACCAATAAGTACCGAAACATATGCAAGTAAGTAATGTAATCTGTCACTCACAGCGGTCCTGAGCAATGCAAGTAATCAAGGAACACAAAGCAGTAGTTGTCCAGTTTCAGCAGTGTCTATCATACGTTCCTAACATACAATTAAGTAATCAAGGAACAAGTAGCAGCAGATGTTTCCATACAAGTCAGTAACAATGACCAACATGTACTAAAACAAATGCTAGTAAGTAATGCAATCTGTCACTCACAACGTTCCTGAGCAATGCAAGTAATCAAGGAATATGCAGCAACAGTTGTCAAGTTTCAGCAGTGTCTATCATGTGTTTCTAACATACAATTAAGTAATCAAGGAACAAGCAGCAACAGATGTTTCCATACAAGTCAGTATCGATCACCAATAAGTACCGAAACATATGCAAGTAAGTAATGCAATCTGCCACTCACAGCGGCCCTGAGCAATGCAAGTAATCAAGCAACATGCAGTAGAAGTTGTCCAGTTTCAGCAGTGTCTATCGTACGTTCCTAACATACAGTTAAGTAATCAAAGAACTAGCAGCAGCAGATGTTTCCAAACAAGTTAGTAACAATCACCAATAGATACCCAAACATATGCAAGTAAGTAATGCAATCTGTCAGTCACAGCGGTCCTGAGCGATGCAAGTAATCAAGGTAAATGCAGCAGCAGTAGTCCAGTTTCAGCAGTGTCTATCTTACGTTCCTAGCATACAATTAAGTAATCAAGGAACAAGCAGCAGCAGATATTTCCATACAAGTCAGTAACAATCACCAATAAGTACCGAAACATATGCAAGCAAGTAATGCAATCTGCCACTCACAGCGGTCCTGAGCAATGCAAGTAATCAAGGAACATGCAGAAGTAGTTGTCCGGTTTCAGCAGTGTCTATCATAAGTTCCTAACATACAATTAAGCAACCAATGAACAAGCAGCAGCAAATGTTTACATACAAGTCAGTTGCACTCACCAATAAGTACAAAACATATGCAAGTAAGTAATACAGTCTGTCACTCACAGCGGTCCTGAGCGATGCAAGTAATCAAGGTAAATGCAGCAGCAGTAGTCCAGTTTCAGCGGTGTCTATCTCACGTTCCTAGCATACAATTAAGTAATCAAGGAACATGCAGCAGCAGTTGTCCAGTTTCAACGGTGTCAATTATACGTTCCTAACATACAATTAACTAATCAAGGAACAAGCAGCAACAGATGTTTCCATACAAGTCAGTAACAATCACCAATAAGTACCGAAACATATGCAACTAAGTAATGCAATCTGTCACTCATAGCGGTCCTGAGCAATACAAGTAATCAAGGAACATGCAGCAGCAGTTGTCCAGTTTCAACAGTGTCTATCATACGTTCCTAACATACAATAAACTAATCATGGAACAAGCAACAGCAGATGTTTCCATTCAAGTCAGTAACAATGACCAATAAGTACCGAAACATATGCAAGTAAATAATTCAATCTGTCACTCACGGCGGTGCCGAGCAATGCAAGTAATCAAGGAACATGAAGGAGCAGTTGTCCAGTTTCAGCAGTGTCTACAATAAAGTAATCTAGAAACAAGCAGCAGCAGATGTTTCCATACAAGTCAGTAACAATCAACAATATTGTACCGTAACATATGCTAGTAAGGAATGCAATCTGTCACTCTCAGCGTCCTTAGCAATGCAAGTAATCAAGGAACATGCATCAGCAGTTGTCCAGTTTCAACGGTGTCTATCATATTGTAACAGCCCGTAATTTTATAAATATAAATTACAGCATCAGACTTTGGATAATAAAGCAATTTTATCCAAATATTAGTAATTAACCGAAAACATGAATCTTAAATAGTTAATTATATTAAGTTATAATTAATTATGAAAAGTTGCCCCAAAATTAGCTGAAATAAAGTTGATAATTAAAATTCAGCTAAATGACAAATTAAAGACTGAAAATGACGAAACGGACTAAAATGAATAAAAATATGACTAAAAGACAATTATAGCAAATCTAGAACTCCTTTGCTATTATTTGCATCTGAAATGCAAATCAGATTGATGGGAATAAAAGTTGGTCGATTCCGGAAATTCAGTAGAAAATCTGATTTTTCCCTATTTTCCTATAAATAGAGCACTCCTCCTCATTTCTTGAGTTTGGAAGCTTGAACTCTCTCTCCTTCTCTCTCTACACCCTCACCTTCTCTCTAGCATTTCTCCTAAACGAACCGTCGGATTCTCGTGATTTATACGCCATCGGTTAGATATCGTCGAGCTCTACACGAATCTACCATTGCATGTTTGATTTCGTCCGGATTTAAGGTAAAATCGCCCCTTTTTCTGACTTTTAGTTCGGTTTTGAAGAGCAAATTCGAGTTTGCTCATATTCCCTTCATTCGAAGCTGATTTGCTCTCGTTTAGGACCTGTTTTGGCTTGAAAACACCTATAGTCGAAGGATATAGCTTGGACGAAGGTTAGTGACTAATTCTCTCTGTTTTATGATTATGTCTTGTTGTTAAAACCTGGAAAATCGTTGAACAAGAAGAACAGATTCGAGAAATTCATGTCTAGACTCGAATGTAGGTTGGTTCGAATCTATCCTAGAATCTAAGGCCTAGTTCGAATCTATCCCCTAGAATCTAATGTGTGTGTGCTTCGAATCTGACCTCTGAGACTCGAATGAATGTGTGTTTCGAATCTAATACCCTAAACTCGAAGGTATGTGTTCGAATCTAATCCACTAGATTCGAATGTGTATGTGTGTTCGAATCTATCTCCTTAATTCGAATCTGATTTTGTTCCTAGCCAAAGTTAAATTCCTAAATCAGAATAAGTTATTAAACAACCTAATGAAATTGAAAATATCGTTTAATTATGATAAAAATCATAAGTTTCAAGATGCATAAACTATTTTTATGCACAAATAAATTAACAGACACTGAATGAACTCTTAGAAATCGTATGTCATGATTCACCTAGCTAGTAATATGATTGGCCTCATTTCAAGGCCACATATATGTGTAATTAGGGATCGTATTAATCTGTTAAGAATAGACTCACTTTGGGACGATAGGAACTACCTCAGACTCGACAGCCAGAATTGACAATAACCTGAATATATAGCTAGGGTTATATAGATTATGACACAGACTTGACATTAATATGCCAGACTTGAAACTGAACTGCAGGAAACCGCCGATTTGACAGAGTAAACTGAACAGCTTAATTCGTTAAGCATTATCTGACTACGGACTACTGTGAGTGACAGATTTCATTGATTACTAGCATATGTTTCGATACTTATTGGTGAATGTCATTGACTGTATGGAAACTTCCGATTGATGCTGCATGTTTCTTTAATACTATATTGTATCATAGAAACGTATTTTGACATTTCTGAAGCTTGACACTTGAATTGCCTTGATTGCATGTTCATTTTTACATTTTATGTAAACACTTATCATGCTTACTGCTTACTTGACTGTTTATATATTTGCCGCTGCATACTGCATTATCCGATAGGACCGAATGTGAGATCTCCATTCACAGGAGGGAATTCTGCAGATTCCTTTCCTATATGACTTGTTTCCATACACTTCCCGTAGGGCTTCGGCCTTACATAGGGGAATACAAACTGGGTTGTCTCCCAACCTTTTTGCTGTCTCAGGACGTAGTGACTTGCCGGCAGGAGCTGATAGTATGTTATATATGTGGTAACTAATGGAACTCTGTTAACTCACTAAGCAATGTTAGCTTACTCTGTCATGGCAACTCTTTTTCAGGAAAAGCTGATAAGGACAAGACCATAGCAGGTAGTTCGTCCCAGGCTATATGAATTTGGATATTTGATGACTAGCAGATTGTTGGACTTTTGCTGATGCCTATTTTGAAAGACGATTGCGGTCTCGGGTAGCTTGTTCAGTCTTCCGCACTCTGATTGAAGATTTAGAAGCTAGTTTAGACCACCATTTGATCTTAATATATTTTTGTAATTAAGTATTCAGGCAGATGGACCTGTGGTATCAAACAATTAGTAATATTTATTACTTAATGAAATGAAATTTTATGACGTGTACTGTTTGTGGTAACTTGGATGTTACAAAGTTGGTATCAGAGCAGCAGTTTAATCATCGGATTGGCCACCCGATACTTAAACTACTGGTATGGTATGGACTATGTGACTCTGAATTCCCGAACAAGTCACCGAGGCCTAGGGTAACTTAATTAGTAAAGGACTACCCACACAACTTGACCTAAGATAGGCAAATGATGACTGATAGGATGGGGGAGGGATTGACTGCTTGATACTGACTTGACTTTGACTTGACTTTGTGCCAGCCTGACTGACTGCCTTCATATCTATGAACTTAGATGTGATTATTTGACGTAGGAATTATGACTCGAATCGTGCTTATTTGAATCAGGAAATAATAGTTATTTCCTTTATATTTTCAGCCAATGGCTGATAAGAATCCAAATGTTGCTGGTACCTCGACTGTTGGTAAAGCTGCTGATACTGCAACTGATCAACACAAAGAATCTGTTCATGTAGAGGACTTAGGCACTGACCCTGAAATACTGCTAATGACTCAAGCAGTACTGCTACGCCTGTGCCTCCCCAGCAGGCTCAATTGATTGATCTCGTTCATAGGTTGAATGAGGAAAATCATAGGCAAATGCAGCTTATGATGGATAGGAACCGACTGCAGACTGATATGGCGGTTGAAGACCGATTTAAAGAAATTAGAGACTTGCTTACTAAGGGTAAAGCGGTGATGCAATCTGGTGAGGAAGACCAGCGAGAAATTGACTTTAAGCACCGTGAAGAAGAACTTAGGTTGCGAGAACTTAAGTTGCAGGAGTTAGAACTGAAGTATAGGGAAGAGATGTTAGCGAAGCCCAAGAAAGACCGAAAGAGGAAACATAGGCATGTGTCATCTGATGAAAGTGAGACTGACTCTTCCGACCATCACGTTAAGGTAGGACGTGAGTGTACATTTGTTGATTTTAAGAAATGTGGAGCTCGTACGTTTGCTGGGTCATCGGATCCTGTAAAAGCTATGGACTGGGTTGCTAATGTGGAGAAAGCGTTTAAACTCTCTAAGTGTAATGAAGAAGACAAGGTCACGTTTGCAACAGGGATGTTAGAAGATGGAGCTGGTCGATGGTGGAAGTCTATTACAAATCCCATGTCTGATGCAATGGAGAAAACCATTACTTGGGATCAATTTAAGATTCATCTGAAGGAGAAATACTACCCTCAGGATGTTAAACGCCAAATGGAGAAAACCCTGCTATCTTTTCAGCAAGGTACAAAGTCCGTAACAGATTATGAGCTGGAATTTACCAGGCTCTCGCTATTATCTGATCACCCTGTCGATACTGATGAAAGGAGAAGGGATTTGTTTGTGGATGGTCTGGATTGAGAAATCCGGAAGTTTGTGAAGTCCGGTAGACCGAGAAGTTATATCGAAGCGGTTGAAATTGCTAGGGTAGGTGAACTTGAAATCTATCCTGAGCGAGCATGTCCTTTTATTGCTAAATCTAGTAAGAAGGAAAAATCTGAGAAAGCTGAAAAGAAGAATGCAAGTTCGAAGAAGGGAGATAAGCAGTCTTCTAAGAAGGCTAAATCTTATGCTGTGACCTCTACGCCAAGGTCTGCTTGTCCTCGCTGCAAGCAGATTCTTGAAGGAAAGTGCGATCCTGCATTCGTTAAGTGCTATTGCTGTAGGCAGAATGGTCACGACCGATCGGAATGTCCCAAGCGCAGTGAGGCTTGCCGAAACTGCATTACGTTGGGGCACCATGCTAAAGACTGTACCCGGCCCCGATTTGTTCCTCCGCCTGCATCTTCACCTCAGCAATCAGTCAAAGGTTCTTCTGCCCCGAGGAATCAACCAAGATCTTTCCAGATGACAGCCGAAGAGGCAAAAGAGACTGCTGATGTCGTCATGGGTACATTTCTTGTTAACTCTATGCCTGCTTTAATCCTATTCGACTCTGGTTCTAATCTGTCATATGTGTCTGAAAAGTTTGCTAAACAGTTTGATTCTGCCCCTGTAATGTTACCTGCACCCTTAGACATAGAAACTGCTAGCTCGAATTTTGTGACTGTGAATAGAGTCTTTTGTTCCTGTAAGCTAGTGATTGATGACCTCTCCTCGGACGTTGACCTGATACCGATGTGGATTAGAGAATTCGATGTTATTATAGGAATGGACTGGCTCATGACGAACAATGCTGAAATCCTTTGTGCAAAAAGGATAATTAGAATTAGAAACCCCGAAGGAAGTGAACGTTATGTTTATGGTGATAGAAAGACTCGGGATTTAGGTCTCATTTCTGTAATGAAAGCCCGAAAATGCCTAACCAAAGGTCGTTCCGCCTATTTAGCATATGCCATAGATGCTAAGGAAGTTAAAAAGACCTTGTCTGAAGTACCCGTAGTTCAAGAATTCCCTGATGTATTCCCGGATGACATCTCTGGATTGCCATCAGATCGTCAAATTGAATTTCACATTGACCTTGTACCGGGTGCTGCTCCTATCGCAAAAGCTCCTTACCGTCTTGCTCCGAATGAAATGAAGGAAATGATGAGTCAGTTGCAGGAATTATTGGAAAAAGGGTTTATTCGTCCGAGTACTTCTCCTTGGGGTGCTCCGGTTCTTTTTGTTAAGAAGAAGGATGGAACCTTTCGCATGTGTATCGATTATAGGGAGCTAAATAAAGTAACTATTAAGAACCGATACCCTCTGCCTAGAATTGATGACTTGTTTGATCAACTGCAAGGGGCTAGCTACTTCTCGAAGATTGATCTTCGATCTGGATATCATCAACTCAAGGTATTTGAGTCTGACGTACCGAAGACTGCATTTCGTACTCGATATGGCCATTTTGAATTCCTAAGTAATGCCCCGGCAGCATTTATGGACCTCATGAATAGGGTATGTAGACCAATGCTGGATAAATCAGTGATAGTCTTCATTGATGACATCTTGATTTACTCTAAGTCTGAATCTGATCATGCGATGCATTTGCGAGAATTGCTAGAATTGTTACGAAAGGAGCGACTCTATCCAAAATTCTCCAAATGTGAATTCTGGTTACGCCAGGTGCAATTTTTAGGACATATTGTCTCGAGTGAGGGAATAGCCGTGGATCCATCGAAGGTAGTTGCGGTTCAGAAGTGGGAAGCACCGAAAAACGTATCTGAAGTTCGAAGTTTCTTGGGTTTAGCGGGCTAATACCGAAGATTTATCCGTGATTTCTCCAAGATTGCGGTGCCTTTAACCAGTCTGACGAAGAAAGAAGTTAAGTTTGAATGGAATGAATCTCAAGATCGAGCCTTTGAGACTCTGAAACGTAAGCTAATAGAAGCACCGATTCTGGCCTTACCTGAGGGTAATGATGATTTTGTAGTCTATAGTGATGCTTCTAAGATGGGATTAGGCTGTGTGTTGATGCAAAGGGATAAAGTAATTGCCTACGCATCAAGGCAGCTAAAGGCGCATGAGAAGAATTATCCGACGCATGATTTAGAACTTGCAGCCGTGACCTTTGCATTGAAGATTTGGCGGCATTATCTGTATGGGACTAGATGCAAGTTATATACAGATCACAAAAGTCTGAAGTATATATTTGACCAAAAAGAGCTGAATATGCGTCAAAGGCGATCTATGGAATTGATTAAAGACTATGACTGTGAGATCCTTTACCATCCAGGTAAAGCAAACATTGTAGCAGATGCCCTAAGCCGCAAAACCGGACAAGACCATTATACCCGATGTTATGCTTTGACTTCCGTTGTTTTGGAGTCTGCCTTGCCTGAGTCGATTATTGCCGCTCAAACCGAAGCCATTCGGGATGAGAACTTGAAATCTGAACGTATGGTTACATATGTGACCCAGCTGACCCTTGATAATCGTGGTCTTAGACGGTTCATGGATAGAATATGGGTTCCCAGACTAGGAGGTATTCGTGATCAAATTCTGTCGGAAGCTCATATGTCGAAATTTTCGATACACCCTGGTTCTACTAAAATGTATCAAGACTTGAGGACGGAATATTGGTGGCCTGGAATGAAGAAGGACGTGGGCCGATATGTGGAAAATTGCATGACTTGTTTACAAGTCAAATCTGAACATCAGAAGCCGTATGGGGAACTACAACCATTGCCAATCCCGGAATGGAAGTGGGACCACATAGCTATGGACTTTGTGACGAAGCTGCCCAGGACTAAGCCGAATCATGACTCTATATGGGTAATAGTGGATCGACTTACTAAGTCAGCCCATTTCCTACCCATACGTGAAGATGAACGCCTCGAAAAGTTAGCTGAATTGTACATGAAAGAAATCGTGACTAGACATGGTGTTCCATTGTCTATAGTATCGGACCGTGACAGCAGATTTACTTCTCGTTTTTGGAAGGCTTTTCAGAATGGACTAGGGACTGAACTTAAGATGAGCACCGCTTATCATCCTGAAACTGACGGGCAAAGTGAGAGAACGATTTTGACCTTAGAAGATATGTTACGTGCCTGTGTGATTGATCTCGGTGGAAGTTGGGATACTCACCTGCCGTTTGTGGAGTTTGCTTATAACAATAGTTATCACTCGACTATTGGTATGCCTCCCTATCAGCTTTTGTACGGACGTCGATGCCGAACTCCAACCTGTTGGAGGGAAACAGGTGAACGCCCGATCTCTGGACCAGCGATTTTGCAGGAAGCACACGACCAACTACAGTTGATTCGACAGCGGATTCAGACCTCTCAAGACAGACAAAAGAAGTATCATGATAGAAGACGGAAACCAATTGCGTTTGAAGTTGGAGATAAAGTGTTGCTGAAGGTCTCGCCAAGAAAAGGAATAGTAAGGTTCGGCAAACGGGGGAAGTTGAGTCCTCGATTTGTTGGTCCTTTTGAAATTCTCGAGCGTGTGGGACTGCAAGCCTACAGATTGAAGTTGCCTGCCGAAATGTCTGGGATTCATGATGTATTTCACGTGAGTAATCTGCGAAAGTGTTTAGTTGATGCTGAAGCTGCGATTCCTTGGAAAGAAGTGCAAATTGACGAGCAGTTGCGATTCGAAGAAGAGCCCGAGCGTATAATCGACCATAAGGTTTCGAAATTGCGCAGCAAGGAAATTCCAATGGTGTTAGTTCAATGGAAATACCATAAGGGATCTGCGCATACTTGGGAACGAGAAGACGAGATTAGACAAAAGTATCCGAAGTTATTCCTGTCTTAGTCGATTCCGAGGACGGAATCAATTAAACGGGGGAAGATTGTAACAGCCCGTAATTTATTAAATATAAATTACAGCATCAGACTTTGGATAATAAAGCAATTTTATCAAATATTAGTAATTAACCGAAAACATGAATCTTAAATAGTTAATTATATTAAGTTATAATTAATTATGAAAAGTTGCCCCAAAATTAGCTGAAATAAAGTTGATAATTAAAATTCAGCTAAATGACAAATTAAAGACTGAAAATGACGAAACGGACTAAAATGAATAAAAATATGACTAAAAGACAATTATAGCAAATCTAGAACTCCTTTGCTATTATTTGCATCTGAAATGCAAATCAGATTGATGGGAATAAAAGTTGGTCGATTCCGGAAATTCAGTAGAAAATCTGATTTTTCCCTATTTTCCTATAAATAGAGCACTCCTCATTTCTTGAGTTTGGAAGCTTGAACTCTCTCTCCTTCTCTCTCTACACCCTCACCTTCTCTCTAGCATTTCTCCTAAACGAACCGTCGGATTCTCGTGATTTATATGCCATCGGTTAGATATCGTCGAGCTCTACACGAATCTACCATTGCATGTTGGATTTCGTCCGGATTTAAGGTAAAATCGCCCCTTTTTCTGACTTTTAGTTCGGTTTTGAAGAGCAAATTCGAGTTTGCTCATATTCCCTTCATTTGAAGCTGATTTGCTCTCGTTTAGGACCTGTTTTGGCTTGAAAACACCTATAGTCGAAGGATATAGCTTGGACGAAGGTTAGTGACTAATTCTCTCTCTTTTATGATTATGTCTTGTTGTTAAAACCTGGAAAATCGTTGAACAAGAAGAACAGATTCGAGAAATTCATGTCTAGACTCGAATGTAGGTTGGTTCGAATCTATCCTAGAATCTAAGGCCTAGTTCGAATCTATCCCCTAGAATCTAATGTGTGTGTGCTTCGAATCTGACCTCCTAGACTCGAATGAATGTGTGTTTCGAATCTAATACCCTAAACTCGAAGGTATGTGTTCGAATCTAATCCACTAGATTCGAATGTGTATGTGTGTTCGAATCTATCTCCTTAATTCGAATCTGATTTTGTTCCTAGCCAAAGTTAAATTCCTAAATCAGAATAAGTTATTAAACAACCTAATGAAATTGAAAATATCGTTTAATTATGATAAAAATCATAAGTTTCAAGATGCATAAACTATTTTTATGCACAAATAAATTAACAGACACTGAATGAACTCTTAGAAATCGTATGTCATGATTCACCTAGCTTATGATTGGCCTCATTTCAAGGCCACATATATGTGTAATTAGGGATCGTATTAATCTGTTAAGAATAGACTCACTTTGGGACGATAGGAACTACCTCAGACTCGACAGCCAGAATTGACAATAACCTGAATATATAGCTAGGGTTATATAGATTATGACACAGACTTGACATTAATATGCCAGACTTGAAACCGAACTGCAGGAAACCGCCGATTTGACAGAGTAAACTGAACAGCTTAATTCGTTAAGCATTATCTGACTACGGAGTACTGTGAGTGACAGATTTCATTGATTACTAGCATTGTTTCGATACTTATTGGTGAATGTCATTGACTGTATGGAAACTTCCGATTGATGCTGCATGTTTCTTTAATACTATATTGTATCATAGAAACGTATTTTGACATTTCTGAAGCTTGACACTTGAATTGCCTTGATTGCATGTTCATTTTTACATTTTATGTAAACACTTATCATGCTTACTGCTTACTTGACTGTTTATATATTTGCCGCTGCATACTGCATTATCCGATAGGACCGAATGTGAGATCTCGATTCACAGGAGGGAATTCTGCAGATTCCTTTCCTATATGACTTGTTTCCATACACTTCCCGTAGGGCTTCGGCCTTACATAGGGGAATACAAACTGGGTTGTCTCCCAACCTTTTTGCTGTCTCAGGACGTAGTGACTTGCCGGCAGGAGCTGATAGTATGTTATATATGTGGTAACTAATGGAACTCTGTTAACTCACTAAGCGATGTTAGCTTACTCTGTCATGGCAACTCTTTTTCAGGAAAAGCTGATAAGGACAAGACCATAGCAGGTAGTTCGTCCCAGGCTATATGAATTTGGATATTTGATGACTAGCAGATTGTTGGACTTTTGCTGATGCCTATTTTGAAAGACGATTGCGGTCTCGGGTAGCTTGTTCAGTCTTCCGCACTCTGATTGAAGATTTAGAAGCTAGTTTAGACCACCATTTGATCTTAATATATTTTTGTAATTAAGTATTCAGGCAGATGGACCTGTGGTATCAAACAATTAGTAATATTTATTACTTAATGAAATGAAATTTTATGACGTGTACTGTTTGTGGTAACTTGGATGTTACACAAGCAGCAGCAGATATTTCCATACAAGTCAGTAACAATCACCTATAAGTACCGAAACATATGCAAGTAAGTAATGCAATCTGTCATTCACAGCGGTCCTGAGCAATGCAAGTAATCAAGGAACATGTAGAAGTAGTTGTCCGGTTTCAGCAGTGTCTATCATAAGTTCCTAACATACAATCAAGTAACCAATGAAGAAGCAGCAGCAGATGTTTCCATACAAGTCAGTTGCAATCACCAATAAGTACCGAAACATATGCAAGTAAGTAATGCAATCTGTCACTCACAACGGTCCTGAGCAACGCAAGTAATCAAGGAAAATGCAACAGCAGTTGTCCAGTTTCAGCAGTGTCTATCATAAGTTCCTAACATACAATTAAGTAACCAATGAACAAGCAGCAACAGATGTTTCCATACAAGTCAGTTGCAATCACCAATAAGTATCGAAACATATGCAACTAAGTAATGCAATCTGTCACTCACAGCGGTCCTGAGCAATACAAGTAATCAAGGAACATGCAGCAGCAGTTGTCCAATTTCAACAGTGTCTATCATACGTTCTAACATACAATTAAAGAATCATGGAACAAGCAGCAGCAGATGTTTCCATACAAGTCAGTAACAATCACCAATAAGTACCGAAACATATGCAGGTAAGTAATTCAATCTGTCACTCACGGCGGTGCCGAGCAATGATAGTAATCAAGGAACACGCAGGAGTAGTTGTCCAGTTTCAGCAGTGTCTACAATTAAGTAATCAAGAAACAAGCAGCAGTAGATGTTTCCATACAAGTCAGTAACAAACACCAATATTGTACCGTAACATATGCTAGTAAGGAATGCAATCTGTCACTCACAGCGTCCTTAGCAATGCAAGTAATCAAGGAACATGCAGCAGCAGTTGTCCAGTTTCAACGGTGTCTATCATAAGTTCCTAACATACAATTAAGTAATCACGGAACAAGCAGCAGCAGATGTTTCCATACAAGTCAGTAGCAATCACCATTAAGTACCAAAACATATTCCAGTAAGTAATCTAATCCGTCACTCACAGCGGTCCTGAGCAATGCAAGTAATCAAGGAACATGCAGCAGCAGTTGTCCAGTTTCAGCAGTGTCTATCATACGTTCCTAACATACAATTAAGTAATCAAGGAACAAGCAGCAACAGATGTTTCCATACAAGTCAGTAACAATCACCAATATGTACCGAAATATATGCTAGTAAGTAATGCAATCTGTCACTCACAGCGGTCCTTAGCAATGCAAGTAATCAAGGAACATGCAGCAGCAGTTGTCCAGTTTCAGAAGTGTCTATCATACGTTCCTAACATACAATTCAGTAATCAAGGAACAAGCAGCAGCATATGTTTCCATACAAGTTAGTAACAATCACCAATATGTACCGAAATATATGCTAGTAAGTAATGCAATCTGTCACTCACAGCGGTCCTTAGCAATGCAAGTAATCAAGGAACATGCAGCAGCAGTTGTCCAGTTTCAGCAGTGTCTATCATAAGTTCCTAACATACAATTAAGTAATCAAGGAACAAGCAGCAGCAGATCTTTCCATACAAGTCAGTAGCAAACACCAATAAGTACCAAAACATATGCCAGTAAGTAATCTAATCTGTCACTCACAGCGGTCCTGAGAAATGCAAGTAATCAAGGAACATGCAGCAGCAGTTGTCCAGTTTCAGCAGTGTCTATAATACGTTCTGTAACATCCAAGTTTCCACAAACAGTACACGTCATAATATTTCATTTCATTAAGTAATAAATATTACTAATTGTTTGATACCACAGGTCCATCAGCATGAATACTTAATTACAACAATAACTTAAAGATCAAATGGTGGTCTAAACTAGCTTCTAAATCTTCAATCAGAGTGCGGAAGACTGAACAAGCTACCCGAGACCGCATCATCTTTTCAAAATAGGCGTCATCAAAAATCCAAAAGTCTGCTATTCATCAAAGTCCAGATTCACTTAGCCTGGGACGAACTACCTGCTATGGTCTTGCCTTTATCAGCTTTTCCTGAAAAAGAGTTGTCATGACAGAGGAAGCTAACAATGCTTAGTGAGTAAACAGAGTTCCATTAGTTACCACACACATATAACATACTATCAGCTCCTGTCGGCAAGTCACTACGTCAGAGACGTCAAAAAGGTTGGGAGACAACCCAGTCGGTATTCCCATGTGTAAGGCCGAAGCCCTACTGGAAGTGTATGGAAACAAGTCAAATAGGAAAGGAATCTGCAGAATTCCCTCCTGTGAATGGAGATCTCACATTCGGTCCTGTCGGATAATGCAGTATGCAGTGGCAAGTATATCAATAGTCAAGTAAGCAGTAAGCATGATAAGTATTTACATAAAATGTAAAAGTGAACATGCAATCAAGGCAATTCAAGTGTCTAGCTTCAGTAATGTCAAAAGTACGTTTCTATGATACAATATAGTATTAAAGAAACATGCAGCAACAATCGGAAGTTTCCATACAGTCAATGACATTCACCAATAAGTATCGAAATATATGCAAGTAATTAATGAAATCTGTCACTCACAGAAGTCCGTAGTCAGATAATGCTTAACGAATTAAGCTGTTCAGTTTACTCTGTCAAATCGGCGGGTTCCTGCAGTTCAGTTTCAAGTCTGGCATATTAATGTCAAGTCTGTGTCATAATCTATATAACCCTAGTTATATATTCAGGTTATTGTCAATTCTGGTTATCGAGTCTGAGGTAGTTCCTATCGTCCCAAGGTGAGTCTATTCTTAACAGATTAATACGATCCATCTAACTACAGATGTATATATGGCCTTGAAACAAAGCCAAACGTATTACTTAGCAAGGTGAAACAGGACATACACATTCTAAGGGTTCGTACAGAGTCTGTTAATTTATTTGTGCATATAATAGATATGCATCTTGAACTTGTGAGTTTAATCATAATCAAACAATACTTTCAATTTCCTTAGGTTGTTTAATAACTTAATCTGATTTAGAAATTAATCTTAGACTTGGAACAACAACAACCATATTCGAATTTAAGGGACATAGACTCGAGCAAGGTTAGATTCGAAATAAGGATATAGATTCGAACATCAACCCTTCGAGTCTAGGAAAATAGATTCGAAAATCAACACATTCGAGACACATACATTCGAGATTAAGAAGACAGAATCGAAGGCCTACATTCGAGTCTAGGGAGGGTTAGATTCGAAACACACACATTCGAATCTAGTTGAATAGAGTCGAAATTCACATCACCTTCGAGACTAAGGAATCAGATTCGAAGCTAATAAATTCTGAGACAGATTCGAAGCCATATAGACTCGAACCCCACACACAGACTCGAGACACACACTCATTCGAGTTTGTTCTTCATGTTCAACGATTTTCCAGGTTTTTAACTACAAAATTCAGCAAAAATAAGGGAGTAATAGACACTAACCTTCGTCCAAGCTGTATCCTTCGACTATAGACGATTTCCAAGCAAAAACAAGTCCTAAACGGGAGCAAATCAGCTTCAAATGAAGGGAATATGAGCAAACTCGAATTTGCTCAACAAAAACCGAAATAAAAGTCAGAAAAATGGTCGATTTTACCTTAAATCCGAACGAAATCTAACATGCAATGATAGATTCGTGTAGAGCTCGACGATCTCTAACCGATGGCGTATAAATCACGAGAATCCAACGGATCGTTTAGGAGAAATTCTAGAGAGAAGGTGAGGGTGTAGAGAGAGAGAGAGAGAGAGTTCTAGTTTTCCAAACCAAGGAAATGAGGAGGTGATGCTCTATTTATAGAAAATAGAGAAAAAATCAGATTTTCTACTGAATTTCCGGAATCGACCAACTTTTATTTCCATCAATCTGATTTGCATTTCAGATGCAAATAATAGCAAAGGAGTTCTAGATTTGCTATAATTGTCTTTTAGTCATATTTTATTCATTTTAGTCCGTTTCGCTATTTTCAGTCTTTAATTTGTCAAGTAGCTGAATTTTAATTATTAACTTTATTTCAGCTAATTTTGGGCAACTTTTCATAATTAATTATAACTTAATATAATTAATTATTACAGATTCACATTTTCAGTTATTTACTAATAATTGGATAAAATTGCTTTATTATCCAAAGTCTGATGCTGTAATTTATATTTAATAAATTACGGGCTGTTACAATCTTCCCCCGTTAAATTGATTCCGTCCTCGGAATCGACTAAAACAGGAATAACTTCGGATACTTCTGCCTAATCTCGTCTTCTCGCTCCCAAGTTTGCGCAGATCCCTTATGGTATTTCCATTGGACTAATACCATTTGAATTTCCTTGTTGCGCAATTTCGAAACCTTATGATCGATTATACGCTCAGCCTCTTCTTCGAATCGCAATTGCTCGTCAATTTGCACGTCTTTCCATGGAATCGCAGCTTCAACATCAACTAAACACTTTCGCAGATTACTCACATGAAATACATCATGAATCCCAGTCATTTCGGCATGCAGCTTTAATCTGTAGGCTTGCAATCCTACACGCTCGAGAATTTCAAAAGGACCCACAAATCGAGGGCTCAACTTCCCCCGTTTGCCGAACCTTACTATCCCTTTTCTTGGCGAGACCTTCAACAACACTTTATCTCCAACTTCAAACGCAATTGGCTTACGTCTTCGATCATGATATTTCTTTTGTCTATCCTGAGAGGTCTGAATCCGCTGCCGAATCAACTGTAGTTGGTCATGGGCTTCTTGCAAAATCGCTGGTCCAGAGATCGGGCGTTCACCTGTTTCCCTCCAACAGGTTGGAGTTCTACATCGACGTCCGTACAAAAGCTGATATGGAGGCATACCAATAGTCGAGTGATAACTATTGTTGTAAGCAAATTCTACAAACGGAAGGTGAGTATCCCAACTTCCACCGAGATCAATCACACAGGCGCGTAACATATCTTCTAAGGTCAAAATTGTCCTCTCACTTTGCCCGTCAGTTTCAGGATGATAAGCGGTGCTCATCTTAAGTTCAGTACCTAGTCCATTCTGAAAAGCCTTCCAAAAACGAGAAGTAAATCTGCTGTCACGGTCAGATACTATAGACAATGGCACACCATGTCTAGTCACGATTTCCTTTACGTACAATTCAGCTAACTTTTCGAGGCGTTCATCTTCACGTATGGGTAGGAAATGAGCTGACTTAGTAAGTCGATCCACTATTACCCATATAGAGTCATGATTCCGCTTTGTCCTGGGCAGCTTCGTCACAAAGTCCATGGTTATGTGGTCCCACTTCCATTCCGGGACTGGCAATGGTTGTAGTTCCCTATACGGCTTCTGATGTTCCGATTTGACTTGTAAACAAGTCATGCAATTTTCTACATATCGTCCTACGTCCTTCTTCATTCCAGGCCACCAATATTCCGTTTTCAAATCTTGGTACATTTTAGTAGAACCAGGATGTACCGAAAATTTTGACATATGAACCTCCGATAGAATTTGATCACGAATTCCTCCTAATCTAGGGACCCATATTCTATTCATGAACCGCCTAAGACCACGATTATCAAGGGTCAGCTTGGTCACATAAGTAACCATGCGTTCAGATTTCAAGTTCTCATCCCGAATGGCTTCGGTTTGAGCGGCAATAATCGACTCAGGCAAGGCAGACTCCAAAACAACAGAAGTCAAAACATAACATCGGCTATAATGGTCTTGTCCGGTTTTGCGGCTTAGGGCATCAGCTACAATGTTTGCTTTACCTGGATGGTAAAGGATCTCACAGTCATAGTCTTTAATCAATTCCATAGATCGCCTTTGTCGCATATTCAGCTCTTTTTGGTCAAATATATACTTCAGACTTTTGTGATCTGTATATATCTTGCATCTAGTCCCATACAGATAATGCCGCCAAATCTTCAATGCAAAAGTTACGGCTGCAAGTTCTAAATCATGCGTCGGATAATTCTTCTCATGCGCCTTTAGCTGCCTTGATGCGTAGGCAATTACTTTATCCCTTTGCATCAACACACAGCCTAATCCCATCTTAGAAGCATCACTATAGACTACAAAATCATCATTACCCTCAGGTAAGGCCAGAATCGGTGCTTCAATTAGTTTACGCTTCAGAGTCTCAAAGGCTCGATCTTGGGATTCATTCCATTCAAACTTAGCTTCTTTCTTCGTCAGACTGGTTAAAGGCACCGCAATCTTGGAGAAATTACGGATAAATCTTCTGTAATAGCCCGCTAAACCCAAGAAACTTCGAACTTCAGATACACTTTTCGGCGCTTACCACTTCTGAACCGCATCAACGTTTGATGGATCTACGGCTATTCCCTCACCGGAGACAATATGTCCTAAAAATTGCACCTGGCGTAACCAAAATTCACATTTGGTGAATTTTGCGTAGAGTCGCTCCTTTCGTAACAATTCTAGCAATTCTCGCAAATGCATCGCATGATCAGATTCAGACTTAGAGTAAATCAAGATGTCATCAATGAATACTATCACTGATTTATCCAGCATTGGTCTACATACTCTATTCATAAGGTCCATAAATGCGGCCGGGGCATTTGTGAGACCGAACGGCATTACTAGAAACTCAAAATGGCCGTAACGAGTACGAAATGCAGTCTTCGGTACGTCAGACTCAAATACTTTGAGTTGATGATATCCAGATCGAAGATCAATCTTTGAAAAATAACTAGCCCCTTGCAGTTGATCAAACAAGTCATCAATTCTAGGCAGAGGGTATCGGTTCTTAATAGTTACCTTATTTAACTCCCGATAATCGATACACATGCGAAAGATACCATCCTTCTTCTTAACAAAAAGAACCGGAGCACCCCAAGGAGAAGTACTCGGACGAATAAACCCTTTTTCCAATAATTCCTGCAACTGACTCATCATTTCCTTCATTTCATTCGGAGCAAGACGGTAAGGGGCTTTTGCGATAGGAGCAGCACCCGGTACAAGGTCAATATGGAATTCGATTTGACGATCTGGTGGCAAACCAGAGATGTCATCCGGGAATACGTCAGGGAAATCTCGAACTACAGGTACATCAGACACGGTATTTTTAACTTCTTTAGCATCTATTGCATAGGCTAAATAGGCGGAACAACCTTTGGTTAGGCACTTTCGGGCTTTCATTACAGAGATGAGACCTAAATTTCGAGTCTTTCTATCGCCATAAACATAACGTTCACTTCCTTCGGGGGTTCTAATTCTAATTATCCTTTTAGCACAAAGGATTTCAGCATTATTCGTCATAAGCCAGTCCATTCCTATAATAACATCGAATTCTCTAATCCACATCGGTATCAGGTCAACGTCCGAGGAGAGGTCATCAATCACTAGCTTACAGGAACGAAAGACTCTATTCACAGTCACAAAATTCGAGCTAGCAGTTTCTATGTCTAAGGGTGCAGGTAACATCACAGGGGCAAAATCAAACTGTTTAGCAAACTTTTCAGACACATACGACAGATTAGAGCCAGAGTCAAATAAGATTAAGGCAGGCATATCATTAACAAGAAATGTACCCGTGACGACGTCAGCAGTCTCTTTTGCCTCTTCGACTGTCATCTGGAAAGATCTTGGCTGATTCCTCGGGGCAGAAGAACCTTTGACTGATTGCTGAGGTGAAGACGCAGGTGGAGGAACAAATCGAGGTCGGGTACAGTCTTTAGCATGGTGCCCCAACGTAATGCAGTTTCGACAAGCCTCACTGCGCCTGGGACATTTTGACCTATCGTGACCGTTCTGTCTACAGCAGTAACATTTAACGAACGCAGGATCGCATTTCCCTTCATGAATTTGCTTGCAGCGAGGACAAGTAGGCTTTGGCGTCGAGGTCACAGCATACGACTTAGCTTTCTTGGAAGACTGCTTATCTCCCTTCTTCGAACTTTCACTCTTCTTTTCAGCTCTCTCAGATTTTTCCTTCTTATTAGATTTAGCAATAAAAGGACATGCTCGCTCAGGATAGATTTCAAGTTCACCTACCCTAGCAATTTCAACCGCTTCGATATAACTTCTCGGTCTGCCGGACTTTACAAACTTCCGTATTTCTCGATCTAGACCATCCACAAAAAAATCCCTTCGCCTTTCGTCAGTATCAACAGGGTGATCAGATAATAGCGAGAGCCTGGTAAATTCCAGCTCATAGTCCGTCACGGATCTTGTACCTTGCTGAAAAGATAGCAGGGTTTTCTCCATCTGGCGCTTAACATCCTGGGGGCAGTATTTCTCCTTCAGATGAATCTTGAATTGATCCCAAGTAATGGATTTCTCCATTGCATCAGACATGGGATTAGTAATAGACTTCCACCAACGGCCAGCTCCATCTTCCAACATTCCTGTCGCAAATGTAACCTTGTCTTTTTCACCACACTTGGAGAGTTTAAACGCCTTCTCCACATTTGCAACCCAATCCATGGCTTTAACCGGATCCGATGACCCCGTGATGTGATCTCACCCGAGGAATGTGTGATAGATCACGATTGCCCGATCGTTCTAATGGTTGTTTCAAGTAACTTGGATAGGACCGCGACCCATTGTCTATAAACAAGACAAGAACCTTGGTATAAGTGGAACCGCGACCCGTTGCCTATATACGAGGCAAGAACTTTGGTATAGAGAACGCCACAATCAACCCCACCAAGTTGATTGATAAGTTTCGAACGCCACAAGCTAAAACACTCGATAAGTTCTAAAAGTTCGTAAGGAACAATAAGAGTTAAAAACTCACAATTTTACTCAAAAATGAAGGATGATTGAAATGGTTACATTGAGTGCCTATTTATAGGAGAAAATATAAGACCAACTACTTATCTAGATAAGTTGCACAAGCTATCACGATAAGCTATCAAATAAGCAAGACTACTTATCAAAAGGGCATTATTGACATTTCACCACTTGAAGCTTCTAGTAGGTATTAATCATGCAAGTAACTTCTATCTCTTTATCTCCTCCAAGTAAATGACCATAATGTTGAGAAAACCTTCAAAATGCCTTGAATTTAATCTTTGACAAGTTCTTTAACATGGACACCTTTATGGGCAGATTCATGGATGTGGCTAAGGACATATTTTGGGCCCTTTTTATTCTTGAAAATATAGGAAAAAGGCTAAGGTTGAAGTGGGCTTTTATTTCACTCAAATTGGGCTTAAAATGAGGAAGTTATGGCCAAAACAATGCACATGGGTGGGCTTGGCCGAATTTTATTTATTTTTGGGCTTTTGTGGATTAAAGTGAGAACTTGGGCTCCAAAACTTGGACTAATATTAGTCTTCAACTTGGATCAACATTAGGAAGCGTGCTTGGTTGTTTTGCGAACAAACGGGAGCTTGATTCCGACAATATTTAATCATTCCATTGAGAGCATCCTGGAACATCTTGGATTTTGATCTTGTGATAGGTCCGATCTTCCACCTTAACGGATCTTCGTCATCTCGGTCCCTGGACAGGTTCTCATCATTCCCCTCCTCTTGAAAGTGATTTGTCCTCAAATCTTCACCTGCATCAAACAGAGTCAAGTCAGTTACATTAAAAACATCATGAACATTATACTCATCTGGAAGATCAAGTTTGTAAGCATTGTCATTGATTTTCTGCAACACTTGAAATGGTCCATCTCCTCTTGGCATTAACTTTGACTTCCGTTTTGTTGGAAACCGTTCCTTCCGCAAATGAAGCCACACCCAATCTCCTGGTACAAAAATAATCTTTCTTTTTCCCTTGTTTGCTTGTTGTTCATACTTCTTGGTGCGCTCTTCAATGTTGTGTTTTGCCTGCTCATGGATTTGCTTGACAAATTCCGCCTTCTTCCTACCATCTAAATTCAAATACTCATTCACAGGTAAAGGAGTTAAATCCATAGGAGTTAATGGCTTAAATCCATACACAATCTCGAAAGGTGAAAACTTAGTAGCAGAATGCACATTTCGATTATATGCAAACTCAACATGGGGTAAGCATTGCTCCCAAGTTTTCACATTTCTCCCCACTATTGATCTTAATAAAGTACCAAGTGTACGATTCACAACTTCAGTTTGTCCATCCGTTTGGGGATGACAAGTTGTAGAAAACAAAAGCTTTGTTCCCAATTTTCCCCACAACGTTTTCCAAAAGTAACTTAAAAACTTTGTGTCCCGATCCGAGACGATAGTTCTTGGCATGCCATGCAATCTAACCACTTCTTTGAAAAACAAATCTGAAATATGTGAGGCATCATTGGTTCGATTGCATGGAATGAAATGCGCCATTTTCGAAAACCGATCAACAACCACAAATATCGAATCTTTGCCATTTTTAGTTCTTGGCAATCCCAACACAAAATCCATAGAAAGATCAACCCATGGTTCACTTGGTATAGGCAGAGGAGTGTATAAACCATGAGGTTGAACCTTTGATTTGGCTTGTTTACAAACAATGCACTTTTCACAAACTTTTCCAACATAAACTTTCATTTTTGGCCAAAAGAAATGTTCCTGCAAAATATTCAATGTTTTTGCCACACCAAAATGACCCATAAGACCTCCACTATGTGCCTCCCAAACCAAAAGTTCACGTAAAGAAGTGTTTGGAATGCAAAGCTTTGATTCTTTGAACAAAAATCCATCATGTATGAAAAACTTTTCAAAAGAGCCCTTTTCACAACTTTGAAAAATCATACCAAAATCCACATCTTCACGATACAACTCTTTGATTTGTTCAAAACCTAGAATTTTAGAGTCAAGAGAAGAGAGTAAAGAGTACCTCGTGAAAGTGCATCAGCCACAATATTTTCCTTACCTTTCTTGAATCGGATGACATATGGAAATGTCTCAAGAAACTCCATCCACCTAGCATGTCTCTTGTTGAGCTTTTGTTGTCCTTTTAGAAACTTCAAGGACTCATGATCAGAATGAATGACAAACTCCTTGGTCCACAAATAGTGTTGCCAAGTTTTTAGTGCTCGAACCAAGGCATACATCTCTTTGTCATATGTGGGATAGTTTAAAGTTGCACCACTTAACTTTTCACTAAAATATGCCAATGGTTTTCCTTCTTGCATTAAAACCGCACCAATTCCAACACCCGATGCATCACACTCAATCTCAAAAGTTTTATCAAAATTTGGCAAAGAAAGCAAAGGAGCATGAGTTAAATGAAACTTCAGTTTTTCAAAAGCTTGCTCTTGCTCTTTGCCCCATTTAAAACCAACATTCTTTTTAATCACTTCGGTGAGTGGTGATGCCAAGGTGCTAAAGTTTTTCACAAATCGGCGATAAAAACTTGCAAGACCATGAAAACTCCTCACATCACTTACGCACTTTGGAGTTGGCCAATCTTGAATAGCCTTTACCTTTTCTTCATCAACAGATATTCCATGAGAACTAACCACATATCCAAGAAATACAATGTGGTCGGTACAAAAAGTGCACTTCTTCCAGTTCGCATAAAGCTGTTCCTTCCTAAGCACACTCAAAACACACGTTAGATGCTCAAGATGATCATTCAAACTCTTAGAATAAATCAAAATATCATCAAAGTAAACGACCACAAATTTTCCAATAAAATCACGCAAAACATGGTTCATTAATCTCATGAACGTACTTGGAGCATTAGTTAACCCAAAAGGCATAACTAACCATTCATATAAACCATGCTTTGTTTTGAAAGCTGTTTTCCATTCGTCACCATCATTCATGCGAATTTGATGATACCCGCTCTTTAGATCAATCTTTGAAAACAACTTTGAGCCATACAATACATCAAGCATATCATCTAATCGAGGGATTGGATGGCGATACTTTACCGTGATATTGTTGATGGCACGACAATCTACACACATCCTCCATGATCCATCCTTCTTAGGTACCAGCAATACGGGAACCGCACACGGACTCATGCTTTCTCGAATCCATCCTTTCTCAAGTAATTCCTTAACTTGTCTTTGCAACTCTTTGGTTTCTTCCGGATTTGTTCTATACGCCGGCTTGTTTGGAATGGAAGATCCTGGAACAAAGTCAATTTGGTGTTCGATCCCGCGAATTGGTGGCAATCCTTTGGGAATTTCCTCAGGAAACAAGTCTTCAAATTCCTGCAAAAGAGATTTAATTTTGCTCGGGAGAATACCGGCCAAATCATTTGTGATTAAATAAGCTTCTTTGATCAAAAGAAGCACAAAAGACATCTCCGAATTCAAGGCTTCCTTTATTTCACTCCTTCTTGCAAATGCACAATATTGACTTTCCTTTTCACCCCCAAATATTTTCTTATCTTTTTGTTTTTCATTTGAACCTTTTTTGTGTTCATTATTTTCATTAGGCTCACCTTCTTTGTTTTTCACATCCCTTTGAAGTCGGACTTGATCTTCATAAACTTGACTCGGTGACATCGGCACAAGAGTTATGGCTTTGGTTTTATGAAAAAGAGTGTACTTGTTGGTGAAGCCATCATGTTTCACATGCCGATCGTATTGCCATGGCCTACCAAGTAGCAAATGACTTGCTTGCATAGGTACCACATCACACAACACCTCGTCTTCATACTTACCAATGCGAAATGGCACCAACACTTGTTTCGTCACACGCACCTCACCACTATCATTAAGCCATTGGAGTTTATATGGCTTTTGATGCTTCATCGTCGGCAATCCTAGCTTTTCAACCATGGAAACACTAGCCACATTAGTACAACTCCCACCATCAATGATAACACTACATACCTTGCCTTGAACATAACACCGAGTGTTAAAGAGGTTTTCCCTTTGTGCATCATCTTCTTCCTTGGAATGAGTGCTTAAGGCTCGCCTTGCAACCAACAATTCTCCTTCTACAGCCATCTCTTCTTCACCATCCGTGTCTTCTTGTGATGATTCGGAAGAATCTGTTTCAATTTCTCCATTTTCTCTAAGCACCATTACAAGCTTATTTGGACATTGACTTGCAATGTGACCCCTGCCAAGACACTTAAAACATTTTATGTCACGAGTTTTAGGAGCATCAGAATTACCTTTCTCCTTGGAAGGGCTTGTTGGTTTTGGACCAGATTTGGGATTAAAAGATGATGAACTTTCAGGCCTTTTGGAGCTACCCGCCTTCCAGGTATTCGTTCTTGATCCACCCCCTCTCTTGAGTTGCTTTTCAATTTTAACCGCCATGTGGACCATGTCTTCAATCTCCACATAATGGTGCATCTCAACACGATCACGAATTTCATAATTGAGGCCATTTAACAACCTGGCCATGGTAGCTTCTCGATCCTCTAGAATGTTGGCTCGGATCATGGTAACCTCCATTTCCTTGAAATAATCATCAACAGACTTACTTACTTGCTTCAACCCTTGGAGCTTATTGTGAAGGTCACGATAATAGTGACTTGGTACAAAACGTCGTCTCATGACCCTTTTCATTTCTTCCCATGTATCAATGGGTCTTTCTTCGTTTCTTCGCCTACTAATCACAAGTTGATCCCACCATGTTAGTGCATAATCAGAAAATTCAACAACGGCGAGTTTTACTTTTTTTACGATTGGAGTAGTCATGGCAATCAAAGATGAACTCCATTTTAGTTTCCCAATCGATGTAGGCTTCCGGATCTGACTTTCCTTGAAACGATGGAATTTTCATCTTGATAGAATTCAAATTGCTGTCTCTTCGGGGCCTTCGTCGAGGAGCTCTTCTTTCAGATTCCCATCCGTCACTTCCTCCATCGTCGTCATGATTTTCATAAGAAACTTGTGATGGCGTGCGGATACGTTGTGGTCTTTCAGTCTCCAATCGGTCCATTCTTTCATGAATTTGGTTGAATTCCGTTCTCATCAATCGTCGCATTTCCTCCATCATGGCTTGAACTTGAAGATTAGGAGGAGGTTGCTCATCCGTCATTTTTTTTGCTACAAAATAGAAGACAAAAAGTAATAACAATAAAAATATTATTTCCTCCCCGCACTCCCTTACGTGTTTCACTCAAAATTATGTTCACTCGATTCTCGTGTATGTTGTGTTTGGCTTTTAACCTCTAATGATCTTACCACACCGCCTTTTACCACTCTTTTTAACTCTTAAAGTTCAAAACAAACTAAAAGAAATCAAAATCAAGTGGGCTTGTGGCCTTGAGGCATTCAAAACATACCAAACAACTTTAAGAAGAGATTTGACAAAACCAAATATAACAAGATGAACAATGCTGGTAGTACGTAAAGGTAAATAGAAAAGGAAATGAAAATAAAGAAAACTAACAAGAATAAAAATTTACTTTGCGTTCCTTTTTTTGTATTTTCTTTTGTGCTTTTTTTACCCTTTTTTTTAATCTTTTTTACTTTTTTTTTGCGATTTCCTTTTCTTCCTTTTTTTTTTGTTTTTTTTAAGGAACAAATGATGCAAAGTAAGAATAAACAAAAACAACTAAAGAACTCGTATGATCCCCGAAAAAAATCGATTAGTAGCAACCAAGTCAATTTTTGACAAGATCCACTACAAACATGAACCACAATGCAAGGATGAAGAGAAGAAATTAAAAATGAAAGGACGAAGAGAAAGAAAGTAAAAGATGACACGAATGAAATATAAAGTAGAAAACAAACCAATGGAACCTGGCTTTGATACCAAATGATGTGATCTCACCCGATGAATGTGTGATAGATCACGATTGCCCGATCGTTCTAATGGTTGTTTCAAGTAACTTGGATAGGACCGCGACCCGTTGTCTATAAACGAGACAAGAACCTTGGTATCAGTGGAACAGCGACCCGTTGCCTATATACAAGGCAAGAACTTTGGTATAGAGAACGCCACAATCAACCCCACCAAGTTGATTGATAAGTTTCGAACGCCACAAGCTAAAACACTTGATAAGTTTTAAAAGTTCGTAAGGAACAATAAGAGTTAAAAACTCACAATTTTACTCAAAAATGAAGGATGATTGAAATGGTTACATTGAGTGCCTATTTATAAGAGAAAATATAAGACCAACTACTTATCTAGATAAGTTGCACAAGCTATCACGATAAGCTATCAAATAAGCAAGACTACTTATCAAAAGGGCATTATTGACATTTCACCACTTGAAGCTTCTAGTAGGTATTAATCATGCAAGTAACTTCTATCTCTTTATCTCCTCCAAGTAAATGACCATAATGTTGAGGAAACCTTCAAAATGCCTTGAATTTAATCTTTGACAAGTTCTTTAACATGGACACCTTTATGGGCAGATTCATGGATGTGGCTAAGGACATATTTTGGGCCCTTTTTATTCTTGAAAATATAGGAAAAAGGCTAAGGTTGAAGTGGGCTTTTATTTCACTCAAATTGGGCTTAAAATGAGGAAGTTATGGCCAAAACAATGCACATGGGTGGGCTTGGCCGAATTTTATTTATTTTTGGGCTTTTGTGGATTAAAGTGAGAAATTGGGCTCCAAAACTTGGACTAATATTAGTCTTCAACTTGGATCAACATTAGGAAGCGTGCTTGGTTGTTTTGCGAACAAACGGGAGCTTGATTCCGACAATATTTAATCATTCCATTGAGAGCATCCTGGAACATCTTGGATTTTGATCTTGTGATAAGTCCGATCTTCCACCTTAACGGATCTTCGTCATCTCGGTCCCTGGACAGGTTCTCATCACCCCGCAAACGTACGAGCTCCACACTTCTTGAAATCAACAAACGTACACTCACGTCCTACCTTAACGTGATGGTCAGAAGAGTCAGTCTCACTTTCATCAGATGACACATGCCTATGTTTCCTCTTTCGGTCTTTCTTGGGCTTCGCTACCATCTCTTCCTTACACTTCAGTTCTAACTCCTGCAACTTAAGCTCTCGCAACCTAAGTTCTTCTTCACGGCGCTTAAAGTCAATTTCTCGCTGGTCTTCCTCACCAGATTGCATCACCGCTTTACCCTTAGTAAGCAAGTCTCTAATTTCTTTAAATCGGTCTTCAACCGCCATATCAGTCTGCAATCGATTCCTATCCATCATAAGTTGCATCTGTCTACGATTATCCTCATTCAACTTATGAACGAGATCTATCAACTGAGCCTGCTGAGGAGGCACAGGGGTGGCAGTACTGCTTGAGTCATTAGCAGTATTTTCAGGGTCAGTGCCTAATTCCTCTACATGAACAGATTCTTTGTGTTGATCAGCTGCAGCATCAGCAGCTTTACCAACAGTCGAGGTTCCAGCAACATTTGGATTCTTATCAGCCATTGGCTGAAAATATATAAAGGAAATAACTATTATTTCCTAATTCAAATAAGCACGATTCGAGTCATAATTCCTACGTCAGATAATCACATCTAAATTCATAGATATGAAGGCAGTCAGTCAGGCTGGCACAAAGTCAAGTCAAAGTCAAGTCAGTATCAAGCAGTCAATCCCTCCCCCATCCTATCAGTCATCATTTGCCTATCTTAGGTCAAGTTGTGTGGGTAGTCCTTTACTAATTAAGTTACCCTAGGCCTCGGTGACTTGTTCGGGAATTCAGAGTCACATAGTCCATACCATACCAGTAGTTTAAGTATCGGGTGGCCAATCCGATGATTAAACTGCTGCTCTGATACCAACTTTGTAACATCCAAGTTTCCACAAACAGTACACGTCATAATATTTCATTTCATTAAGTAATAAATATTACTAATTGTTTGATACCACAGGTCCATCAGCATGAATACTTAATTACAACAATAACTTAAAGATCAAATGGTGGTCTAAACTAGCTTCTAAATCTTCAATCAGAGTGCGGAAGACTGAACAAGCTACCCGAGACCGCATCATCTTTTCAAAATAGGCGTCATCAAAAATCCAAAAGTCTGCTATTCATCAAAGTCCAGATTCACTTAGCCTGGGACGAACTACCTGCTATGGTCTTGCCTTTATCAGCTTTTCCTGAAAAAGAGTTCTCATGACAGAGTAAGCTAACAATGCTTAGTGAGTAAACAGAGTTCCATTAGTTACCACACACAAATAACATACTATCAGCTCCTGTCGGCAAGTCACTACGTCAGAGACGTCAAAAAGGTTGGCAGACAACCCAGTCGGTATTCCCATGTGTAAGGCCGAAGCCCTACGGGAAGTGTATGGAAACAAGTCAAATAGGAAAGGAAGCTGCAGAATTCCCTCCTGTGAATGGAGATCTCACATTCGGTCCTGTCGGATAATGCAGTATGCAGTGGCAAGTATATCAATAGTCAAGTAAGCAGTAAGCATGATAAGTATTTACATAAAATGTAAAAGTGAACATGCAATCAAGGCAATTCAAGTGTCTAGCTTCAGTAATGTCAAAAGTGCGTTTCTATGATACAATATAGTATTAAAGAAACATGCAGCAACAATCGGAAGTTTCCATACAGTCAATGACATTCACCAATAAGTATCGAAATATATGCAAGTAATTAATGAAATCTGTCACTCACAGAAGTCCGTAGTCAGATAATGCTTAACGAATTAAGCTGTTCAGTTTACTCTGTCAAGTCGGCGGGTTCCTGCAGTTTAGTTTCAAGTCTGGCATATTAATGTCAAGTCTGTGTCATAATCTATATAACCCTAGTTATATATTCAGGTTATTGTCAATTCTGGTTATCGAGTCTGAGGTAGTTCCTATCGTCCCAAGGTGAGTCTATTCTTAACAGATTAATACGATCCATCTAACTACAGATGTATATATGGCCTTGAAACAAAGCCAAACGTATTACTTAGCAAGGTGAAACAGGACATACACATTCTAAGGGTTCGTACAGAGTCTGTTAATTTATTTGTGCATATAATAGATATGCATCTTGAACTTGTGAGTTTAATCATAATCAAACAATGCTTTCAATTTCCTTAGGTTGTTTAATAACTTAATCTGATTTAGAAATTAATCTTAGACTTGGAACAACAACAACCAGATTCGAATTTAAGGGACATAGACTCGAGCAAGGTTAGATTCGAAATAAGGATATAGATTCGAACATCAACCCTTCGAGTCTAGGAAAATAGATTCGAAAATCAACACATTCGAGACACATACATTCGAGATTAAGAAGACAGAATCGAAGGCCTACATTCGAGTCTAGGGAGGGTTAGATTCGAAACACACACATTCGAATCTAGTTGAATAGAGTCGAAATTCACATCACCTTCGAGACTAAGGAATCAGATTCGAAGCTAATAAATTCTGAGACAGATTCGAAGCCATATAGACTCGAACCCCACACACAGACTCGAGACACACACTCATTCGAGTTTGTTCTTCATGTTCAACGATTTTCCAGGTTTTTAACTACAAAATTCAGCAAAAATAAGGGAGTAATAGACACTAACCTTCGTCCAAGCTGTATCCTTCGACTATAGACGATTTCCAAGCAAAAACAAGTCCGAAACGGGAGCAAATCAGCTTCAAATGAAGGGAATATGAGCAAACTCGAATTTGCTCAACAAAAACCGAAATAAAAGTCAGAAAAATGGTCGATTTTACCTTAAATCCGAACGAAATCTAACATGCAATGATAGATTCGTGTAGAGCTCGACGATCTCTAACCGATGGCGTATAAATCACGAGAATCCAACGGATCGTTTAGGAGAAATTCTAGAGAGAAGGTGAGGGTGTAGAGAGAGAGAGAGAGAGTTCTAGTTTTCCAAACCAAGGAAATGAGGAGGTGATGCTCTATTTTATAGAAAATAGAGAAAAAATCAGATTTTCTACTGAATTTCCGGAATCGACCAACTTTTATTTCCATCAATCTGATTTGCATTTCAGATGCAAATAATAGCAAAGGAGTTCTAGATTTGCTATAATTGTCTTTTAGTCATATTTTTATTCATTTTAGTCCGTTTCGCTATTTTCAGTCTTTAATTTGTCAAGTAGCTGAATTTTAATTATTAACTTTATTTCAGCTAATTTTGGGCAACTTTTCATAATTAATTATAACTTAATATAATTAATTATTGCAGATTCACATTTTCAGTTATTTACTAATAATTGGATAAAATTGCTTTATTATCCAAAGTCTGATGCTGTAATTTATATTTAATAAATTACGGGCTGTTACACGTTCCTAACATACAACTAAGTAATCAAGGAACAAGCAGCAACAGATGCTTCCATACAAGTCAGTAATAATCACCAATAAGTACCGAAACATATGCAAGTAAGTAATGTAATCTGTCACTCACAACGTTCCTGAAGAATGCAAGTAATCAAGGAACATGCAACAACAGTTGTCCAGTTTCAGCAGTGTCTATCATATGTTTCTAACATACAATTAAGTAATCAAGGAACAAGCAGCAGCAGATTCTTCGATACAAGTCAGTATCAATCACCAATAAGTACCGAAACATATGCAAGTAAGTAATGCAATCTTCCACTCACAGCGGCTCTGAGCAATGCAAGTAATCAAGCAACATGCAGTAGCAGTTGTCCAGTTTCAGCAGTGTCTATCGTACGTTCCTAACATACAGTTAAGTAATCAAAGAACTAGCAGCAGCAGATGTTTCCATACAAGTCAGTAACAATCACCAATAGGTACCGAAACATATGCAAGTAAGTAATGCAGTCTGTCACTCACAGCGGTCCTGAGCAATGCAAGTAATCAAGGAACATGTAGAAGCAGTTGTCCGGTTTCGGCAGTGTCTATCATAATTTCCTAACATACAATTAAATAATCAAGGAACAAGCAGCAGCAAATCTTTCCATACAAGTATGTAGCAATCACCAATAAGTACCAAAACATATGCCAGTAAGTAATCTAATCTGTCACTCACAGCGGTCCTGAGCAATGCAAGTAATCAACGAACATGCAGCAGCAGTTGTCCAGTTTTAGCAGTGTCTATCACACGTTCCTAACATACAACTAGGTAATCAAGGAACAAGAAGCAACAGATGTTTCCATACAAGTCAGTAACAATCACCAATAAGTACTAAAACATATGCAAGTAAGTAATGCAATCTGTCACTTATTGCGGTCCTGAGCAATGCTAGTAATCAAGGAACACGCAGCAGCAGTTGTCTAGTTTCAGCAGTGTCTATCTTACGTTCCCAGCATACAATTAATTAATTAAGGAACAAGCAGCAGCAGAAATTTCCATACAAGTCAGTAACAATCACCTATAAGTACCAAAACATATGCAAGTAAGTAATGCAATCTGTCATTCACAGCGGTCCTGAGCAATGCAAGTAATCAAGGAACATGTAGAAGCAGTTGTCCGGTTTCAGCAGTGTCTATCATAAGTTCCTAACATACAATTAAGTAACCAATGAAGAAGCAGCAGCAGATGTTTCCATACAAGTCAGTTGCAATCACCAATAAGTACCGAAACATATGCAAGTAAGTAATGCAATCTGTCACTCACAGCGGTCCTGAGCAATGCAAGTAATCAAGGAAAATGCAACAGCAGTTGTCCAGTTTTAGCAGTGTCTATCATAAGTTCCTAACATACAATTAAGTAACCAATGAACAAGCAGCAGCAGATGTTTCCATACAAGTCAATTGCAATCATCAATAAGTATCGAAACATATGCAACTAAGTAATGCAATCTGTCACTCACAGCGGTCCTGAGCTATACAAGTAATCAAGGAACATGCAGCAGCAGTTGTCCAATTTCAACAGTGTCTCTCATACGTTCTAACATACAATTAAAGAATCATGGAACAAGCAGCAGCAGATGTTTCCATACAAGTCAGTAGCAATCACCAATAAGTACCGAAACATATGCAGGTAAGTAATTCAATCTGTCACTCACGGCGGTGCCGAGGAATGATAGTAATCAAGGAACACACAGGAGCAGTTGTCCAGTTTCAGCAGTGTCTACAATTAAGTAATCAAGAAACAAGCAGCAGCAGATGTTTCCATACAAGTCAGTAACAATCACCAATATTGTACCGTAACATATGCTAGTAAGGAATGCAATCTGTCACTCACAGCGTCCTTAGCAATGCAATTAATCAAGGAACATGCAGCAGCAGTTGTCCAGTTTCAACGGTGTCTATCATAAGTTCCTAACATACAACTAAGTAATCACGGAACAAGCAGCAGCAGATGTTTCCATACAAGTCAGTAGCAATCACCATTAAGTACCAAAACATATTCCAGTAAGTAATCTAATCTGTCACTCACAGCGGTCCTGAGCAATGCAAGTAATCAAGGAACATGCAGCAGCAGTTGTCCAGTTTCAGCAGTGTCTATCTTACGTTCCCAGCATACAATTAATTAATTAAGGAACAAGCAGCAGCAGATATTTCCATACAAGTCAGTAACAATCACCTATAAGTACAGAAACATATGCAAGTAAGTAATGCAATCTGTCATTCACAGCGGTCCTGAGCAATGCAAGTAATCAAGGAACATGTAGAAGCAGTTGTCCGGTTTCAGCAGTGTCTATCATAAGTTCCTAACATACAATTAAGTAACCAATGAAGAAGCAGCAGCAGATGTTTCCATACAAGTCAGTTGCAATCACCAATAAGTACCGAAACATATGCAAGTAAGTAATGCAATCTGTCACTCACAGCGGTCCTGAGCAACGCAAGTAATCAAGGAAAATGCAACAGCAGTTGTCCAGTTTCAGCAGTGTCTATCATAAGTTCCTAACATACAATGAAGTAACCAATGAACAAGCAGCAGCAGATGTTTCCATACAAGTCAGTTGCAATCACCAATAAGTATCGAAACATTTGCAACTAAGTAATGCAATCTGTCACTCACAGCGGTCCTGAGCAATACAAGTAATCAAGGAACATGCAGCAGCAGTTGTCCAGTTTCAACATTGTCTATCATACGTTCTAACATACAATTAAAGAATCATGGAACAAGCAGCAGCAGATGTTTCCATACAAGTCGGTAACAATCACCAATAAGTACCGAAACATATGCAGGTAAGTAATTCAATCTGTCACTTACGGCGGTGCCGAGCAATGATAGTAATCAAGGAACACGCAGGAGCAGTTGTCCAGTTTCAGCAGTGTCTACAATTAAGTAATCAAGAAACAAGCAGCAGCAGATGTTTCCATACAAGTCAGTAACAATCACCAATATTGTACCGTAACATATGCTAGTAAGGAATGCAATCTGTCACTCACAGCGTCCTTAGCAATGCAAGTAATCAAGCAACATGAAGTAGCAGTTGTCCAGTTTCAGCAGTGTCTATCGTACGTTCCTAACATACAATTAAAGAATCATGGAACTAGCAGCAGCAGATGTTTCCATACAAATCAGTAACAATCACCAATAAGTACCGAAACATATGCAGGTAAGTAATGCAATCTGTCACTCATTGCGGTCCTGAGCAATGCTAGTAATCAAGGAACACGCAGCAGCAGTTGTCTAGTTTCAGCAGTGTCTATCTTACGTTCCTAGCATACAATTAATTAATCAAGGAACAAGCAGCAGCAGATATTTCCATACAAGTCAGTAACAACCACCTATAAGTACCGAAACATATGCAAGTAAGTAATTCAATCTGTCATTCACAGCGGTCCTGAGCAATGCAAGTAATCAAGGAACATGTAGAAGCAGTTGTCCGGTTTCAGCAGTGTCTATCATAATTTCCTAACATACAATTAAGTAATCAAGGAACAAGCAGCAGCAGATCTTTCCATACAAGTCAGTAGCAATAACCAATAAGTACCAAAACATATGCCAGTAAGTAATGCAATCTGTCACTCACAGCGGTCCTGAGCAATGCAAGTAATCAAGGAAAATGCAACAGCACTTGTGCAGTTTCAGCAGTGTCTATCATAAGTTCCTAACATACAATTAAGTAACCAATGAACAAGCAGCAGCAGATGTTTCCATACAAGTCAGTTGCAATCACCAATAAGTATCGAAACATATGTGTAACATCCAAGTTACCACAAACAGTACACGTCATAATATTTCATTTCATTCAATAATAAATATTACTAATTGTTTGATACCACAGGTCCATCTGCCTGATTACTTAATTACAACAATATATTAAAGATCAAATGGTGGTCTAAACTATCTTCTAAATCTTCAATCAGAGTGCGGAAGACTGAACAAGCTACCCGAGACCGCATCATCTTTTCAAAATAGGCGTCATCAAAAGTCCAAAAGTCTGCTATTCATCAAAGTCCAGATTCACTTAGCCTGGGACGAACTACCTGCTATGGTCTTGCCTTTATCAGCTTTTCCTGAAAAAGAGTTGTCATGACAGAGTAAGCTAACAATGCTTAGTGAGTAAACAGAGTTCCATTAGTTACCACACACATATAACATACTATCAGCTCCTGTCGGCAAGTCACTACGTCAGAGACGTCAAAAAGGTTGGGAGACAACCCAGTCGGTATTCCCATGTGTAAGGCCGAAGCCCTACGGGAAGTGTATGGAAACAAGTCAAATAGGAAAGGAATCTGCAGAATTCCCTCCTGTGAATGGAGATCTCACATTCGGTCCTGTCGGATAATGCAGTATGCAGCGGCAAGTATATAAACAGTCAAGTAAGCAGTAAGCATGATACGTATTTACATAAAATGTAAAAGTGAACATGCAATCAAGGCAATTCAAGTGTCTAGCTTCAGTAATGTCAAAAGTACGTTTCTATGATACAATATAGTATTAAAGAAACATGCAGCAACAATCGGAAGTTTCCATACAGTCAATACATTCACCAATAAGTATCGAAATATATGCAAGTAATTAATGAAATCTGTCACTCACAGTGGTCCGTAGTCAGATAATGCTTAACGAATTAAGCGGTTCAGTTTACTCTGTCAATCGACGGGTTCCTGCATTTCAGTTTCAAGTCTGGCATATTAATGTCAAGTCTGTGACATAATCTATATAACCCTAGTTACATATTCAGGTTATTGTCAATTCTGGCTGTCGAGTCTGAGGTAGTTCCTATCGTCCCAAGGTGAGTCTATTCTTATCAGATTAATACGATTCATCTAATTACATATGTGTGGCCTTGAAACAAGGTCAATCGTATTACTAGCAAGGTGAAACATGACATATAATTTCTAAGGGTTCATACAGAGTCTGTTAATTTATTTGTGCATATAGTAGATATGCAACTTGAAACTTGTGATTTTTATCATAATCAAAAGATACTTTCATTTACAATAGGTTGTTTAATAACTTAATCTGATTTAGGAATTAATCTTAAGCTTGGAACAAAAACCAGAATTGAATTGATACAGATTCGAACAACATTAGATTCAAATAGGATTAGATTCGAATAACATTAGATTCGAAATAGGATTAGATTCAAATAGCATTCTCGAATCTAGGGGTTAGATTCGAAATCAACAGATTCTAAACTAGGGAAGATAGATTCGAAGGCAGCTAATTCGAGTCTAAGGGATTAGATTCGAAAACATACATCTTCGAGTCTAATGGATTAGATTCGAAACACATATATTCAAGACACACATTCGAATCTAGACAATCAGATTCGAAACAACCAATTCAATGTCAAAGGAAGATAGATTCGAAGGTCACTCATTCGAATCTAGGGGGGTTAGATTCGAAACCAACACCTTCGAGTCTATACATGAATTCCTCGAATTTGTTCTTCTAGTTCATCGTTATTCCAGGTTTTTAGAAACTAAACATGAGCATAAATGAGGGAAAAATAGTTACTAACCTTCGTCCAAGCTATATCCTTCGACTATAGATGATTTCCAAGCAAAAACAAGTCCTAAACGAGAGCAAATCAGCTTCAAATGAAGGGGATATGAGCAAACTCGAATTTGCTCAACAAAACCGAACTAAAAGTCAGAAAAAGGGGTCGATTTTACCTTAAATCCGGACGAAATCAAACATGCAATGGTAGATTCTTGTAGAGCTCGACGATATCTAACCGATGGCGTATAAATCTCGAGAATCCGACGGATCGTTTAGGAGAAAATCTAGAGAGAAGGTGAGGGTGTAGAGAGAGAAGGAGAGAGAGAGTTCAAGCTTCCAAACTCAAGAAATGAGGAGGAGTGCTCTATTTATAGGAAAATAGGGAAAATCAGATTTTCTACTGAATTTCCGGAATCGACCAACTTTTATTCCTAACAATCTGGTTTGCTTTTCGGATGCAATTAATAGCAAAGGAGTTCTAGATTTGCTATAATTGTCTTTTAGTCACATTTGTATTCATTTTAGTCCGTTTCGTCATTTTTAGTCTTTAATTTGTCATTTAGCTGAATTTTAATTATCAACTTTATTTCAGCTAATTTTGGGGCAACTTTTCATAATTAATTATAACTTAATATAATTAACTATTTAAGATTCATGTTTTCGGTTAATTACTAATATTTGGATAAAATTGCCTTATTATCTAAAGTCTGATGTTGTAATTTATATTTAATAAATTACGGGCTGTTACAATCTTCCCCCGTTAAATTGATTCCGTCCTCGAAATCGACTAAGACAGGAATAACTTCGGATACTTCTGCCTAATCTCGTCTTCTCGTTCCCAAGTTTGTGCAGATCCCTTATGGTATTTCCATTGAACTAACACCATTGGAATTTCCTTGTTGCGCAATTTCGAAACCTTATGATCGATTATACGCTCGGGCTCTTCTTCGTATCGCAACTGCTCATCAATTTGCACGTGTTTCCAAGGAATCACAGCTTCAGCGTCAGCTAAACACTTTCGAAGATTACTCACATGAAATACATCATGAATCCCAGTCATTTCGGCAGGCAACTTTAATCTGTAGGCTTGCAATCCTACACGCTCAAGAATTTCAAAAGGACCCACAAATCGAGGGCTCAACTTCCCCCGTTTGCCGAACCTTACTATCCCTTTTCTTGGCGAGACCTTCAACAACACTTTATCTCCAACTTCAAACGCAATTGGCTTACGTCTTCGATCATGATATTTCTTTTGTCTATCCTGAGAGGTCTGAATCCGCTGCCGGATCAACTGTAGTTGGTCATGGGCTTCTTGCAAAATCGCTGGTCCAGAGATCGGGCGTTCACCTGTTTCTCTCCAACAGGTTGGAGTTCTGCATCGACGTCCGTACAAGAGCTGATATGGAGGCATACCAATAGTCGAGTGATAACTATTGTTATAAGCAAACTCCACAAACGGCAGGTGAGTATCCCAACTTCCACCTAGATAAATCACACAGGCACGTAACATATCTTCTAAGGTCAAAATTGTCCTCTCACTTTGCCCGTCAGTTTCAGGATGATAGGCGGTGCTCATCTTAAGTTCAGTTCCTAGTCCATTCTGAAAAGCCTTCCAAAAACGAGAAGTAAATCTGCTGTCACGGTCCGATACTATAGACAATGGCACACCATGTCTAGTCACGATTTCCTTTACGTACAATTCAGCTAACTTTTCGAGGCGTTCATCTTCACGTATGGGTAGGAAATGGGCTGACTTAGTAAGTCGATCCACTATTACCCATATAGAGTCATGATTCCGCTTAGTCCTGGGCAGCTTCGTCACAAAGTCCATGGTTATGTGGTCCCACTTCCATTCCGGGATTGGCAATGGTTGTAGTTCCCCATACGGCTTCTGATGTTCAGATTTGACTTGTAAACAAGTCATGCAATTTTCTACATATCGTCCTATGTCCTTCTTCATTCCAGGCCACCAATAATCCGTTTTCAAATCTTGGTACATTTTAGTAGAACCAGGATGTACCGAAAATTTTGACATATGAGCCTCCGACAGAATTTGATCACGAATACCTCCTAATCTAGGGACCCATATTCTATTCATGAACCGTCTAAGACCACGATTATCAAGGGTCAGCTTGGTCACATAAGTAACCATACGTTCAGATTTCAAGTTCTCATCCCGAATGGCTTCGGTTTGAGCGGCAATAATCGACTCAGGCAAGGCAGACTTCAAAACGACAGAAGTCAATGCATAACATCGGGTATAATGGTCTTGTCCGGTTTTGCGGCTTAGGGCATCTGCTACAATGTTTGCTTTACCTGGATGTTAAAGGATCTCACAGTCATAGTCATTAATCAATTCCATAGATCGCCTTTGTCGCATATTCAGCTCTTTCTGGTCAAATATATACTTCAGACTTTTGTGATCTGTATATAACTTGCATCTAGTCCCATACAGATAATGTCGCCAAATTTTCAATGCAAAGGTCACGGCTGCAAGCTCCAAGTCATGTGTCGGGTAATTCTTTTCATGCGCCTTTAGCTGCCTTGATGCGTAGGCAATTACTTTATCCCTTTGCATCAACACACAGCCTAATCCCATCTTAGAAGCATCACTATAGACTACAAAATCATCATTACCCTCAGGTAAGGCCAGAATCGGTGCTTCAATTAGCTTACGCTTCAGAGTCTCAAAGGCTCGATCTTGGGATTCATTCCATTCAAACTTAACCTCCTTCTTCGTCAGACTGGTTAAAGGTACCGCAATCTTGGACAAATCACGGATAAATCTTCTGTAATAGCCCGCTAAACCCAAGAAACTTCGAACTTCAGATACGTTTTTCGGCGCTTCCCACTTCTGAACCGCATCAACCTTTGATGGATCTACGGCTATTCCCTCACCGGAGACAATATGTCAAAATTGCACCTGGCGTAACCAAAATTCACATTTGGAGAATTTTGCATAGAGTCGCTCCTTTCGTAACAATTCTAGCAATTCTCGCAAATGCTTCGCATGGTCAGATTCAGACTTAGAGTAAATCAAGATGTCATCAATAAAGACTATCACTGATTTATCCAGCATTGGTCTACATACCCTATTCATGAGGTCCATAAATGCGGCCGGGGCATTTGTAAGACCGAACGGCATTACTAGGAATTCAAAATGGCCATATCGAGTACGAAATGCAGTCTTCGGTATGTCAGACTCAAATACTTTAAGTTGATGATATCCAGATCGGAGATCAATCTTTGAGAAGTAGCTAGCCCCCTGCAGTTGGTCAAACAAGTCGTCAATTCTTGGCAGAGGGTATCGGTTCTTGATAGTTACTTTATTTAGCTCCCGATAATCTATACACATGCGAAAGGTACCATCCTTCTTCTTAACAAAAAGAACCGGAGCACCCCAAGGAGAAGTACTCGGACGAATAAACCCTTTTTCCAATAATTCCTGCAACTGACTCATCATTTCCTTCATTTCATTCGGAGCAAGACGGTAAGGGGCTTTCGCGATAGGAGCAGCACCCGGTACAAGGTCAATGTGGAATTCGATTTGACGATCTGGTAGCAAACCAGAGATCTCATCCGGGAATACGTCAGGGAATTCTTGGACTACAGGTACTTCAGACAAGGTCTTTTTAACTTCCTTAGCATCTATGGCATATGCTAAATAGGCGGAACAACCTTTGGTTAGGCACTTTCAGGCTTTCATTACAGAGATGAGACCTAAATTTCGAGTCTTTCTATCGCCATAAACATAACGTTCACTTCCTTCGGGGGTTCTAATTCTAATTATCCTTTTAGCACAAAGGATTTCAGCATTATTCGTCATAAGCCAGTCCATTCCTATAATAACATCGAATTCTCTAATCCACATCGGTATCAGGTCAACGTCTGAGGAGAGGTCATCAATCACTAGCTTACAGGAACGAAAGACTCTATTCACGGTCACAAAATTCGAGCTAGCAGTTTCTATGTCTAAGGGTGCAGGTAACATCACAGGGGCAAAATCAAACTGTTTAGCAAACTTTTCAGACACATACGACAGATTAGAGCCAGAGTCAAATAAGATTAAGGCAGGCATATCATTAACAAGAAATGTACCCGTGACGACGTCAGCAGTCTCTTTTGCCTCTTCGGCTGTCATCTGGAAAGATCTTGGCTGATTCCTCGGGGCAGAAGAACCTTTGACTGATTGCTGAGGTGAAGATGCAGGTGGAGGAACAAATCGAGGTCGGGTACAGTCTTTAGCATGGTGCCCCAACGTAATGCAGTTTCGACAAGCCTCACTGCGCCTGGGACATTCTGACCTATCGTGACCGTTCTGTCTACAGCAGTAACACTTAACGAACGCCAGATCGCACTTTCCTTCATGAATTTGCTTGCAGCGAGGACAAGCAGGATTTGGCGCCGAGGTCACAGCATACGATTTAGCCTTCTTAGAAGACTGCTTATCTCCTTTCCTTGAACTTTCATTCTTCCTTTCAGCTTTCTCAGATTTTTCCTTCTTACTAGATTTAGCAATAAAAGGGCACGCTCGCTCAGGATAGATTTCAAGCTCACCTACCCTAGCAATTTCAACTGCTTCTATATAACTTCTCGGTCTGCCGGACTTTACAAACTTCCGTATTTTTCGATCCAGACCATCCACAAACAAATCCCTTCGCCTTTCGTCAGTATCAACAGGGTGATCAGATAATAGCGAGAGCCTGGTAAATTCCAGCTCATAGTCCGTCACGGATCTTGTACCTTGCTGAAAAGATAGCAGGGTTTTCTCCATCTGGCGCTTAACATCCTGGGGCAGTATTTCTCCTTCAGATGAATCTTGAATTGATCCCAAGTAATGGATTTCTCCATTGCTTCAGACATGGGATTTGTGATAGACTTCCACCAACGGCCGGCTCCATCTTCCAACATTCCCGTTGCAAACGTCACCTTGTCTTTTTCACCACACTTGGAGAGTTTAAACGATTTCTCCACATTCGCGACCCAGTCCATAGCTTTAACAGGATCAGATGACCCCGCAAACGTACGAGCTCCACACTTCTTGAAATCAACAAATGTACACTCACGTCCTACCTTAACGTGATGGTCAGAGGAATCAGTCTCACTGTCATCAGAGGGCTCCTGTCTATGTTTCCTCTTCCGATCCTTTTTGGGCTTCGCCAACATCTCTTCCCTATATTTCAACTCTAGCTCCTGTAACTTAAGTTCTCTTAACCTAAGTTCTTCTTCACGGCGCTTAAAGTCAATTTCTCGCTGGTCTTCCTCACCAGATTGCATCACCGCTTTACCCTTAGTCAGCAAGTCCTTAATCTCCTTAAATCGGTCTTCAACTGCCATATCAGTCTGTAATCGATTCCTATCCATCATAAGCTGCATCTGCCTACGGTTATCCTCATTCAACTTATGAACGAGGTCAATCAGTTGAGCCTGCTGAGGAGGCACAGGGGTGGCAGTACTGCTTGAATCATTAGCAGTATTTTCAGGGTCAGTGCCTAAGTCCTCTACATGAACAGATTCTTTGTGTTGATCAGCTGCAGCATCAGCAGCTTTACCAATAGTCAAGGTACCAGCAACATTTGGATTCTTATCAGCCATTGGCTGAAAATATATAAAGGAAATAACTATTATTTCCTAATTCAAATAAGCACGATTCGAGTCATAATTCCTACGTCAGATAATCACATCTAAATTCATAGATATGAAGGCAGTCAGTCAGGCTGGCACAAAGTCAAGTCAAAGTCAAGTCAGTATCAAGCAGTCAATCCCTCCCCATCCTATCAGTCATCATTTGCCTATCTTAGGTCAAGTTGTGTGGGTAGTCCTTTACTAATTAAGTTACCCTAGGCCTCGGTGACTTGTTCGGGAATTCAGAGTCACATAGTCCATACCATACCAGTAGTTTAAGTATCGGGTGGCCAATCCGATGATTAAACTGCTGCTCTGATACCAACTTTGTAACATCCAAGTTACCACAAACAGTACACGTCATAATATTTCATTTCATTCAATAATAAATATTACTAATTGTTTGATACCACAGGTCGATCTGCCTGATTACTTAATTACAACAATATATTAAAGATCAAATGGTGGTCTAAACTAGCTTCTAAATCTTCAATCAGAGTGCAGAAGACTGAACAAGCTACCCGAGACCGCATCATCTTTTCAAAATAGGCGTCATCAAAAGTCCAAAAGTCTGCTATTCATCAAAGTCCAGATTCACTTAGCCTGGGACGAACTACCTGCTATGGTCTTGTCTTTATCAGCTTTTCCTGAAAAAGAGTTGTCATGACAGAGTAAGCTAACAATGCTTAGTGAGTAAACAGAGTTCCATTAGTTACCACACACATATAACATACTATCAGCTCCTGTCGGCAAGTCACTACGTCAGAGACGTCAAAAAGGTTGGGAGACAACCCAGTCGGTATTCCCATGTGTAAGGCCGAAGCCCTACGGGAAGTGTATGGAAACAAGTCAAATAGGAAAGGAATCTGCAGAATTCCCTCCTGTGAATGGAGATCTCACATTCGGTCCTGTCGGATAATGCAGTATGCAGCGGCAAGTATATAAACAGTCAAGTAAGCAGTAAGCATGATAAGTATTTACATAAAATGTAAAAGTGAACATGCAATCAAGGCAATTCAAGTGTCTAGCTTCAGTAATGTCAAAAGTACGTTTCTATGATACAATAATAGTATTAAAGAAACATGCAGCAACAATCGGAAGTTTCCATACAGTCAATACATTCACCAATAAGTATCGAAATATATGCAAGTAATTAATGAAATCTGTCACTCACAGTGGTCCGTAGTCAGATAATGCTTAACGAATTAAGCGGTTCAGTTTACTCTGTCAAATCGACGGGTTCCTGCATTTCAGTTTCAAGTCTGGCATATTAATGTCAAGTCTGTGACATAATCTATATAACCCTAGTTACATATTCAGGTTATTGTCAATTCTGGCTGTCGAGTCTGAGGTAGTTCCTATCGTCCCAAGGTGAGTCTATTCTTATCAGATTAATACGATTCATCTAATTACATATGTGTGGCCTTGAAACAAGGTCAATCGTATTACTAGCAAGGTGAAACATGACATATAATTTCTAAGGGTTCATACAGAGTCTGTTAATTTATTTGTGCATATAGTAGATATGCAACTTGAAACTTGTGATTTTTATCATAATCAAAAGATACTTTCATTTACAATAGGTTGTTTAATAACTTAATCTGATTTAGGAATTAATCTTAGGCTTGGAACAAAAACCAGAATTGAATTGATACAGATTCGAACAACATTAGATTCAAATAGGATTAGATTCGAATAGCATTAGATTCGAAATAGGATTAGATTCAAATAGCATTCTCGAATCTAGGGGTTAGATTCGAAATCAACAGATTCTAAACTAGGGAAGATAGATTCGAAGGCAGCTAATTCGAGTCTAAGGGATTAGATTCGAAAACATACATCTTCGAGTCTAATGGATTAGATTCGAAACACATAGATTCAAGACACACATTCGAATCTAGACAATCAGATTCGAAACAACCAATTCAATGTCAAAGGAAGATAGATTCGAAGGTCACTCATTCGAATCTAGGGGGGTTAGATTCGAAACCAACACCTTCGAGTCTATACATGAATTTCTCGAATTTGTTCTTCTAGTTCATCGTTTTTTCCAGGTTTTTAGCAACTAAACATGAGCATAAATGAGGGAAAAATAGTTACTAACCTTCGTCCAAGCTATATCCTTCGACTATAGATGATTTCCAAGCAAAAACAAGTCCTAAACGAGAGCAAATCAGCTTCAAATGAAGGGGATATGAGCAAACTCGAATTTGCTCAACAAAACCGAACTAAAAGTCAGAAAAAGGGGTCGATTTTACCTTAAATCCGGACGAAATCAAACATGCAATGGTAGATTCTTGTAGAGCTCGACGATATCTAACCGATGGCGTATAAATCTCGAGAATCCGACGGATCGTTTAGGAGAAAATCTAGAGAGAAGGTGAGGGTGTAGAGAGAGAAGGAGAGAGAGAGTTCAAGCTTCCAAACTCAAGAAATGAGGAGGAGTGCTCTATTTATAGGAAAATAGGGAAAATCAGATTTTCTACTGAATTTCCGGAATCGACCAACTTTTATTCCTAACAATCTGGTTTGCTTTTCAGATGCAATTAATAGCAAAGGAGTTCTAGATTTGCTATAATTGTCTTTTAGTCACATTTTTATTCATTTTAGTCCGTTTCGTCATTTTTAGTCTTTAATTTGTCATTTAGCTGAATTTTAATTATCAACTTTATTTCAGCTAATTTTGGGGCAACTTTTCATAATTAATTATAACTTAATATAATTAACTATTTAAGATTCATGTTTTCGGTTAATTACTAATATTTGGATAAAATTGCCTTATTATCCAAAGTCTGATGTTGTAATTTATATTTAATAAATTACGGGCTGTTACAATATGCAACTAAGTAATGCAATCTGTCACTCACAGCGGTCCTGAGCAATACAAGTAATCAAGGAACATGCAGCAGCAGTTGTCCAGTTTCAACATTGTCTATCATACGTTCTAACATACAATTAAAGAATCATGGAACAAGCAGCAGCAGATGTTTCCATACAAGTCAGTAACAATCACCAATAAGTACCGAAACATATGCAGGTAAGTAATTCAATCTGTCACTCACGGCGGTGCCGAGCAATGATAGTAATCAAGGAAAACGCAGGAGCAGTTGTCCTGTTTCAGCAGTGTCTACAATTAAGTAATCAAGAAACAAGCAGCAGCAGATGTTTCCACACAAGTCAGTAACAAACACCAATATTGTACCGTAACATATGCTAGTAAGGAATGCAATCTGTCACTCACAGCGTCCTTAGCAATGCAAGTAATCAAGGAACATGCAGCAGCAGTTGTCCAGTTTCAACGGTGTCTATCATAAGTTCCTAACATACAATTAAGTAATCACGGAACAAGCAGCAGCAGATGTTTCCATACAAGTCAGTAGCAATCACCATTAAGTACCAAAACATATTCCAGTAAGTAATCTAATCCGTCACTCACAGCGGTCCTGAGCAATGCAAGTAATAAAGGAACATGCAGCAGCAGTTGTCCAGTTTCAGCAGTGTCTATCATACGTTCCTAACATACAATTAAGTAATCAAGGAACAAGCAGCAACAGATGTTTCCATACAAGTCAGTAACAATCACCAATATGTACCGAAATATATGCTAGTAAGTAATGCAATCTGTCACTCACAGCGGTCCTTAGCAATGCAAGTAATCAAGGAACATGCAGCAGCAGTTGTCCAGTTTCAGCAGTGTTTATGATACGTTCCTAACATACAATTAAGTAATCAAGGAACAAGCAGCAGCATATGTTTCCATACAAGTTAGTAACAATCACCAATATGTACCGAAATATATGCTAGTAAGTAATGCAATCTGTCACTCACAGCGGTCCTTAGCAATGCAAGTAATCAAGGAACATGCAGCAGCAGTTGTCCAGTTTCAGCAGTGTCTATCATAAGTTCCTAACATTAAGTAATCAAGGAACAAGCAGCAGCAGATCTTTCCATACAAGTCAGTAGCAAACACCAATAAGTACCAAAACATATGCCAGTAAGTAATCTAATCTGTCACTCACAGCGGTCCTGAGAAATGCAAGTAATCAAGGAACATGCAGCAGCAGTTGTCCAGTTTCAGCAGTGTCTATAATACGTTCCTAACATACAACTAAGTAATCAAGGAACAAGTAGCAACAGATGTTTCCATACAAGTCAGTAACAATCACCAATAAGTACCGAAAACATATGCAAGTAATTAATGTAATCTGTCACTCACAACGTTCCTGAAGAATGCAAGTAATCAAGGAACATGCAACAACAGTTGTCCAGTTTCAGCAGTGTCTATCATATGTTTCTAACATACAATTAAGTAATCAAGGAACAAGCAGCAGCAGATTCTTCGATACAAGTCAGTATCAATCACCAATAAGTACCGAAACATATGCAAGTAAGTAATGCAATCTGCCACTCACAGCGGCTCTGAGCAATGCAAGTAATCAAGCAACATGCAGTAGCAGTTGTCCAGTTTCAGCAGTGTCTATCGTACGTTCCTAACATACAGTTAAGTAATCAAAGAACTAGCAGCAGCAGATGTTTCCATACAAGTCAGTAACAATCACCAATAGGTACCGAAACATATGCAAGTAAGTAATGCAGTCTGTCACTCACAGCGGTCCTGAGCAATGCAAGTAATCAAGGAACATGTAGAAGCAGTTGTCCAGTTTCGGCAGTGTCTATCATAATTTCCTAACATACAATTAAATAATCAAGGAACAAGCAGCAGCAAATCTTTCCATACAAGTCAGCAGCAATCACCAATAAGTACCAAAACATATGCCAGTAAGTAATCTAATATGTCACTCACAGCGGTCCTGAGAAATGCAAGTAATCAACGAACATGCAGCAGCAGTTGTCCAGTTTTAGCAGTGTCTATCACACGTTCCTAACATACAACTAGGTAATCAAGGAACAAGAAGCAACAGATGTTTCCATACAAGTCAGTAACAATCACCAATAAGTACTGAAACATATGCAAGTAAGTAATGCAATCTATCACTTATTGCGGTCCTGAGCAATGCTAGTAATCAAGGAACACGCAGCAGCAGTTGTCTAGTTTCAGCAGTGTCTATCTTACGTTCCCAGCATACAATTAATTAATTAAGGAACAAGCAGCAGCAGATATTTCCATACAAGTCAGTAACAATCACCTATAAGTACCAAAACATATGCAAGTAAGTAATGCAATCTGTCATTCACAGCGGTCCTGAGCAATGCAAGTAATCAAGGAACATGTAGAAGCAGTTGTCCGGTTTCAGCAGTGTCTATCATAAGTTCCTAACATACAATTAAGTAACCAATGAAGAAGCAGCAGCAGATGTTTCCATACAAGTCAGTTGCAATCACCAATAAGTACCGAAACATATGCAAGTAAGTAATGCAATCTGTCACTCACAGCGGTCCTGAGCAATGCAAGTAATCAAGGAAAATGCAACAGCAGTTGTCCAGTTTTAGCAGTGTCTATCATAAGTTCCTAACATACAATTAAGTAACCAATGAACAAGCAGCAGCAGATGTTTCCATACAAGTCAATTGCAATCATCAATAAGTATCGAAACATATGCAACTAAGTAATGCAATCTGTCACTCACAGCGGTCCTGAGCTATACAAGTAATCAAGGAACATGCAGCAGCAGTTGTCCAATTTCAACAGTGTCTCTCATACGTTCTAACATACAATTAAAGAATCATGGAACAAGCAGCAGCAGATGTTTCCATACAAGTCAGTAGCAATCACCAATAAGTACCGAAACATATGCAGGTAAGTAATTCAATCTGTCACTCACGGCGGTGCCGAGGAATGATAGTAATCAAGGAACACACAGGAGCAGTTGTCCAGTTTCAGCAGTGTCTACAATTAAGTAATCAAGAAACAAGCAGCAGCAGATGTTTCCATACAAGTCAGTAACAATCACCAATATTGTACCGTAACATATGCTAGTAAGGAATGCAATCTGTCACTCACAGCGTCCTTAGCAATGCAATTAATCAAGGAACATGCAGCAGCAGTTGTCCAGTTTCAACGGTGTCTATCATAAGTTCCTAACATACAA